>JANRGW010000557.1:10419-22396 GCA_024733675.1 Psilopsiagon aymara | reverse complement strand
GTGAGGTGTCCCTGCCCATGGCAGGGGGTTTGGAACTAGATGATCTTAAGGTCCTTTCCAACCCTAAGTATTCTATGATTCTATGATTCTATAAGTGATCTATAATTCAGTGCTACAATCAAAATGACCATGTTAAGGCGACAGCTGGGGCTGCTCTCCAGTATGCCAGAGCTGACTGGGCATGTTTTATTGTCAGCAGGACATGAGTCTTCATTTCAATGCAGACTTCTTTCACACATTTCTCCTGATGGTTGAATGGAAAAGATGATCCTAAGGTGGCTGGGGTCACACTGCCTTGCACAATGAGGCTTCTCCTGGAATAGCTTGCCATTTTTGTAGAAGGTGAGTATGACAATTTCATTTGCAATGAATAAAACAACAGAAACTTAAACAATGAATAGTCGGGGAAAGAGAATGAGCAGTAGCTGGCTTTACTGGCTCAGAGTTACTCCTTTACTCCATGCTCTCCCCAGTAATGGCCATGAATGATTCTATCACATAAAGTTGCCCTCAAGAGGATCTCATTTTACAAACTAGCTTTTCTCCAGTGCCAAAAAGGCATTCAAAATCAAAAGTAAAAGGAATAATGGTGGCATAATGGCAAGTACACTGTGCTTCAGCTGCTTAGCTGGTAGAGCAGAACCCTAGGAAAAAAAGCAGCTTTTCTTTTCAGGGCTTGAACACTGATCTCAGAGTAGCAGGCCACTTTTTAAATAGTTCTGAGTAAAACATTTGCAAGTGAACACTCATAACTTGGATCCAAGCTATTTAAGTTGCCTCTGCTCCCAATTTCTGGCAGTTTTTCTCACTTGGCTCTGAACCTTCTGACTGTGCCCATCTTTATTTTCATGTCTCTGCTTGAAAAATCCTGTTTCTTATTCAAAGCACAAAAGTATTGCCTTCCCCAAACGCCAGGTCTGTTGTGTGTCACTGCTCTGCAAGATGACTGGCTGGAAACTCAGTTGTTAGGCAAATTTTTCATTTCACAGCAACTCAGGTTCTCATTAATTTACTTCCATCAGAAGTTCAGCTTGTGAAACCTGTGATAACACAGACTTCTTTTATTAAAATCAAGGCACCTTGGGCTCATCCTCACTCCATATGTTACGACTGCAGATGTTCCTGCTGGCATGGAATATATCTGGGTATATTTATTGCTATCACAGGGTTGCCAGATGCGTGTTACCCAGTGCCTGCAAAGGAACTGCTCTTTGGATTCTACTTTAGAAACACTCATGACTAAAGCTGTCAACTGAAGGCTTTCTAACCACAACACCTAAAGATGTTTTTAGTTTCCAGCATAAATTAAAGATTTCAGAATAAAATATTTAACACACACGCCCCCAAGTATTAAAAATCTGTCTAAGAAAAACGCCCTGTCAGGTGCAATGGCAAGATAAAAATAATGGCTAAACCCCACTATGGGCAGTGATCTGAAGTGAAGAACCCTCCCTAACAAGTGTGTGTATTTTCTGAAGCTCAGTACACTGAATTCACCGAATCCAGAGTTTTGGAAAGATGAGGTATTGACAGGGAGCCCAGTAAGAACACCAGTCCACTGCTCCACCTTCTGACAGAACAGCATTTGCCTAAGCTTACAAAGAACAACTCTATGGGAGTCTTTATACATTTATTTTGATGTACGTGTATAATTTCAAGCACATAAAATAACACAACTGTAGAGAATAAGGCTGAAAAGGCTTCCAGTTAGGTATCTTGTCCCTCTCTCTGACCCAAGACACAGCTCCACCTTAACTATTCTTGATAGATTTTTCTTTAGCAGACTTTTACAAACTTTCACGAGGTTTCAGAGCCTCCCAAGGTGATCTGAGTCACATGTCACCATACTTGCTGTTAGAAAATGGCTTGAAGTTCCAAACCAAGTATCTCCTGCTTCAGCTAAGGATCACTTCCTCTCTTCCATTCTCAATGTAACAAATCTCCTTTCTTGCCACCGCCCTTTATGTTATGAATGCTGCTATATTTGCCATTAGGATTTTCAATAGCAGACTAAGCTTTTCCTGTTCCTGCAGCTTTTTTCAGACACTGAGTTTCCTAGACCTTTGATGACTGAGAACTAGAGCTAGCCTTCATGGGGACTACCCACATACTTAAAGCTACAGGCATATTTAAGTACTGTGCTGAACTGGAGACTTCATTCCTAGTGCTGCCCAAGGCTGTCAAACACATGCTGGTCTAGTTTAATTGCATGACACTTCAGTTAATTACTGTTTTGATAATAGCCATCTGGAAGTTTGCAGATGTGTTTTAACTTATAATAGCAGGTAAGAACTACCATATTTTGCTGGTGAAGGTCAACCAGTACCAAATTGTTGTGAACCTTATCTACCTGACCAGCAGACAGCGTTTAACTTACAGTTTCATAAGGTATTTCCTTAACAATACAGCCATGAACAGTATTGGAAACCTGTTCCTAATATGCATAGAAGCAAATTCTTTTGCCAATAAACAGCCATGTCCAACATTTAATGCTTGATGAGGCATTGGTAAGCACATATATCCCCATCCTCGTCAATAAAAAGGTTCAATAACTTCAATTTGAGCATACAAAATGCAGCAGACAACAGCATCTGCGGTAGCTAATGCACACCAAGCAGAGGCAATCAAGCAAAACATAAGGAAATCAACAAGGCAATACATGCACATAAAATATTATAATGAAAACTTAGCAGAGTCCAAGTGGGAAGAAGACGGAATGGAAACAGAGACTAAGCAATTGCCAGTCACGAGCGATCAGCTCACAGGAGGGAGGGCTGTGCACTGTGTTAGATTGGGTTAAAGGGACTATTAGAATTATGCGTTCCTACTTCTGTTCTGTTTACTTTACTGTAGTTATTTGCAGTGCTGTGAATTTGGCCCATGTGTTTGCCCGCTTCAAACATAAGCGCAGTAATAGAGTTTAACATGGTGACTTCAGGGCGTGTGGCTTGTTCCTTCACCTTCTGGATTGTCAATCATTGCAACTTCTCCATCTTATCTGTGAGGGTGGCTGCACACAGGTTTGCTTAGAAAAGGAAAAGTAAATATTTCTGTATAAGATACGTATGTGAGCCACATCCTTACTATTTTTCTTTTCTCAGTGGTTTTGCTCCTATGCTTCTGGTAACACACCTAAGTCTTAAGAGTATATCACAGATGACTTCACCATTCCGGCCTGCTTCTGAGATTTGGCAATACACATGGCAATGTATCCTTGGTGAACTCAGGTTACTTATAAAAGGAAAATGTATAAATTCTTTAGCTTCTTGAGGTTCTCTCAACATCTCTACTGCCTGGTGGCCTCTCCAGAAAGCTGTAATTTAGGTTGGTTGTCTAGTGTCAAAATTTGACTGCAGGCTTGATCATTAAAAATCCATACTGCATCTGACTGGCAGAACTGAGGCACACTGCCTATAGCACTGAGCAGAAAGGGCAGCATTTTCATCTGAAGTTTTCCCAGCAGCGCTATGCAGTCACTGTGATGTTGCATGCCAGCATCAACTTTCAGCATCTCACCAGTGTTGGCTTGAGATATATTTGTACTTCTCACCTGTAAGATGTACCCATGGTGTACTTGAGAAACTGGAGACTGGTGAAGAGAGCTATTTATTTATTCTAAATGGAACCTGAAACTCCTGGAGAAGGCAACAGCTAAACAGCTTTCCAGGCTCTCCAGTCACAGGTATGGCAAAAAAGCTCTGTCTGGAGAAGGGATCTTCCTCTTTGACATTTCCAACCTCTGCCTATTGTCTTTGTGTGTTAAACACATCTTTAGAAAATCAGAAGTTACAGCTAGGCACACCTCCTGGGTATGCAAAGTATTAGTAACTCCTGCATTATAGTACTTGTGAGAAAGTGAGTCACTTTAGGTTTGAGAGAAAGCTAAGAGAAGGAAGTGTTAGACCAGGGGTAGTTTAACAGCCTCTACACTTGATTTTTAAAACAGAGAATCCTGCTTTAAGGAAAAAAAAAAAAAATAAAATCTGGCCCAGAATTCCTCACTGACATGGAAAAGAAGGATGTTACCAAACAAAATGAACTGCAGAGTAGATAATCTTGATTACTCTTTGTACCCACATATCACATATGACAGTAGGGTGCACCCATATGTGCATTGTTGATCCTAGAAAAATTAATCCCACAAAGGAATTCCTATCCAGACATGGATGTCCAGTTTTCAGGTTAGTCATACCTGGATTCACAGGCTCAAGAAGAGACAGGGTATATTCTAGCCAAAGTTCCAGAGTGATCTATCTACTGATCTAACTCCTGTGGAGTCTTTCAAGAGAAAACTTGTCAATGCATACCCATGTGTTGAGTTACCACCAACCATTTAACCATGATGAAATAGCTTATTCTGGCATATGCTACCCATAAAATGCTTGTAATTAACTCAAGGGAGAAATGCACTAAACTGTAAAACATCAAAACCAGAACAACTCTTTCAGCTATGTATGGGATGTACTGGGATAATTCCAGTACTGGGAGATTTCCAGTTACAGGAGTGCTACTTGAAATGGTATTACATGGCTGTCATCAAAGGGGCTGGTGACAAAGAAAGCCTGTTCAGTGACTATTGATATGTGTGATGGAGGTCACTGGTGCCATGACAGCCTCAAAGCTACATGGTCTATTGATGGGAAACATTCCCAGTTAAGGTGGGAAGCATTTGCTCACCTGGGTCACTAAAGAATTTTCTTCTTTCACTTAGTATTAGTCCAGCATTCCTGGATTCCATTTAAGACAAATGCTCTTCACCCAAAATACAGTTTCCTTAATGTGTTGAGAGGGAGACTGGTGCTTCACATACACATTAAACGCAGTGTGAAACACTTATGCTAACGCAGTCAGCTGCAACTCCAGCATCTCAGCACCGCATGAAATTGTGCCATTAGCTCACTCCATATGCCACACTTCTACTAACTTCCATCAGGATAGTGTAGTTCTGCTTCCCTTCAGTTCAGCAGGAATTTTCCCAATGAATTCAAATGTCACAAGGGCTAAGCTGCAGAAAGTCAATAAAACGGTCAAAATAATATAAGAGTAATCACTTTAATCCACTGAGGCTGTAAGAAAATATTACACACTCATCAATAAAGCTCTTCCTCTATGTCTATGCAGAGAAAGGAACTGAAACTAGTTTTCAGTATGAACACGAATAAAAAATTTGCACTGAACCAGTACAGTTCACAAACATTAAAATAAAAATTTAGAAATGAGCCACAACTGGCATAAACAGTGTATTTTACCCAAGAAATGAGAAGTCAAAAAGCTTCACTGGACATTTTACTTGCTAAAGGAAATGGTGCAGCAGACATCCTTGTCTTCTTCCCTATAGCTGAGTATTTTGAGAGGAGGGTTGATAAACAAGTATTTACTGAGTTCCCGTTCCCAGTGAGTCTTGACTAGTAAAGAATTTGCTTCAATGTTTGTTAAAACATGGGAGTTTTACATCTGTTCATAATTCTTGGTGAATTGCCTTACTTGCAACCCTGAGGCAGCTGTCATAGAATCATAGAATGGTTTGGTTGGAAAGGACCTTAAAATCACCTAGTTCCAACACCCTTGCCATGGGCAGTGACATCTCACACTAGACCGTGTCGCCCAAGACTGTCCTTAGACATTGTGAGTTTGTTTGCGTGAACAATACAGACATACCCCCATATCACAACAATTATGTACACTTAAACCATTATGTAAGATAAATGTATGACCAGGACACCAGGAAAGAGCTTTAAGCCAGCTCTCACATGAGTGTATTAGCCTGTGAGCCTGGTTTGCAACAGAAGCATGGTCAGTGCTGACAGCATTGCCACACTGGCATCTTAGCCCTCAAAATGTGACTTCATTGCCAGCAGTACCCAGAGGTGGAAAACTCTCATGAACACATTTGTATTTCATCCTTATGAAAAGACCTCCTAATTTTTACTTCATAAGGCTTTCTCTAGCCTTAGATAAATGACCTAATTTCTTGCTTAATGAGAGGAAGTGTATTTTTTAATCCTGCCTGCTGATGCTGCAGCTTGGTAGGGAAGGAGCTTTGCTGGGTAGAATGGCCATTCTACCATCTAACCAATGATGCTGTTGAAATGTTGATGGGCACTACTTGCTCATGACTATACTCAGAACAACAGTAAAACCTCCGGAGTCCAGGAAGAAGGTAAGGTGTGCATCTCTATCTGTGCTTACCTGGATAACTTGTTTGGTACCCCAGTTTAATCTAATGAGTCCACCCAAGGCCTCCAGACTATACGCAGTTGCCTTCAAATCAGCTCACCTGTGCTTGCAAATAAACTGCATCCACTTCTTCAGCTTCACCAATTCCAGCAGCATGAGTAAATGCCAGCAACCTAAAAGGTACAGCACAGCATGATAACTTCTTTATTAAGTATGTGAGAAAACAGTGACTCCAAGCTCCACTACAGTCCAAATACCTTTAACACAAAAATATGCTCAGACAATCACAGATGACAAAAGCCACACCCGGGGATAGTTTAGGTGAGGGCATAGATTTAAAAGGCTTGAGTTTTCTTCAGGTAATGATCAATCACTTCTCCAGCAAAGTCAAGAACACTGAAGGTCTGTTTATCATTTCCTTTGTCTGCTACAGCCTCGTAAAGACTTCAAACTGTAGATTTTGGCATGCTTGTGTCAAGGAAAGTCCCACAAGCAGACACAAAAATAAGAGACAGTCCTTGTGCCCCTCCCTTTCATTAGTCCTATGCCTCACCCACTTGGCCATTCACACATGCAGCAGTGAGACCAAAGAAGCCCATCTCAGCTTCCTCTTGCATTATCTTTTGTAATGGCAAATTGCAGTGCCCCTTAGCTACAATAAATTATGTCAGTTTTTCAAGACAGGTATATTTAAAATTGAAGTAAAAAATATGGGGTAGTCTAAGCCAGGCCCAAATGTAAAACAGAAAAAGCAACAAAACTTTACTTTTGCTTTAGCTTCATGCTGATGTCCTCCTAGTGACTTCATTGTAATTACTGGACATTTGCACTATTATGAGGGCAGAATGTATCTCCTGAGGACAGGTTTTGTTGGAGTAAACTGGTTTTACTCCTGGAATCTGGTCTATAAAGCCCTTCCCTTGATATATTTACATGGCTATAGGCAAGTCAGAACAGTTTCCTGAGGACTGGCTTACAGCCAGCAAAAACACAGCCCCAGGCCCATGCTGAAGTGGGTAGGATTTGAAAATTTCTGCAGCAGTTAGTGGTGAGGCACATAAAAATACCCCACCTTCCTGCCTCAGGCAAGAGAGAATACACAGACAGTGCAGAGCGTACTTCATGTGTCAGGATACATCATTTGGCTTTCAAGGAGATCAACAGATTTCAGAGAAACCAGAGAAGGTAATGCAGTTCCCTCTCAATTCTTAAGTGTGTGCCTTAAGACAGTGTGTTGACTAACATCTCAGTTACTCACAAGCAATGTTTAGAGAGAAAAGTCCTGGCTGTGGTGCCCAGCAAGCTGTTACATGGAAGTTCTCTGATGCTCCTGGCACTCTGGAAGAACTTAGGAAGGTCAGACTGGAGTCCCTGAACACAAAGCCAGTATCCTTTACTATTACTCTCCATTTTGCCTTTGTTACTACAGATGATGTCTGTAGGGGAATGTAAGATGTTCTTGTCCTGTCAGTGCTGATGTGTGAGCCCTAGTGCTTGTCTGGTAACATAAAACTAATGAAACAGACAATACATAGAGAATGTCGTTCAATTGTGCAGACAAACTTGTGACAACTGAAAAAAACCATCCAATCACTACAGTGTCATCACAGAAACACGAAAGAACATAAAACAAGGAAGCACATTTTCCTTCTAGTTCCTTGGAGAAACAAGTTTCTCAGAAGGGCAGCAATAAGTTCAGCAGAAAGAGCTCAATAATTTTATTACCTTGTGCACTCTTTCCTGTGTATTTTTTTCTTATATTTTGCTTACCCCAAACTATTCTGATCACAAAAGAATTAACAAAAAAATAAACATCAATCAAACAATAGCATTATATCTCTTAATAAAGACTGTTTTGCAGGAACCTTCTACCTGCCTGTACATACTAGTGAGCTTAACTGAACAGTATGAGAAACACTCTCCATGTGCCATAAACATGACAGCATCAATAACACATAGATAAGCTCTTTTCCTCAACGGAAACAGATGTGCACTTTTTAAGAGGAAGGTGCTAGTCTGTCTCCTATCTGCCATCAGTAAGTTGCAGATAACATAATATCCATCAGTACTGTGTTTCTGCAATAGAAATACTTGATAGTCACTGGAGAGTGACTGATCACTCGAGTTCCCAGCTCCATCAGGGCCCTTCTTCCAGGTCTCGGACAAGTCATGTTTTTGCAGTACTACATGTCAACACCAAGTAAACCCATCGGTAAATGTGCTAAAACCAGCTGAACACTTATTACCAACCTGAAACAGGGTCCTTCCTACAGTGATTACCCATCAGTGAATACTGACAATAGCATTTCCTTTTCTCTACACTATGTGTAGTACATTAAACTCATAAACCCAGCATGTGGACCCGTCTTTCTGTATTCACAATCTCAAGCAGACTGCAATCCTTACTTGGGGTGGGGCATGCAGGTGTTGCTCAAATAAAGTAGCAGTGATAATGCACAGGATGATTTTTTCATGTGCTATGTTCCTACAAAATCATACTGGAATCTCTGCTGGCAAATGATCTAAAATCTCAAACTTTCTGTTGTTCTTGTGCAACTCAACTGTTAACATGTCTGCACAACAGAGCATGAGTAATTTAAAGCAGGGACCATCCTTCAGACAGAAGGGATTATGTTGCAAACTTGGAGACATGCCATCTCAAAGCTCCAGAGTATCTGAGGTCCAACCCACTTCGTACCTTTGCAGCAGAAATTCTATTGGCACTTTAAATGTCGCACTCAGGAGTCCATTTTTAACATTCAAAAAACAAAAAACAAAACCAAAAAACAAACAACATTAAAAAACCCACCAAAACAAAATTTATGACATTAAGTCAGCTGCAGGTATTAAACAAAACAAAGGCAAGTTTGGTGGTTTAAAAAATGCCTCCAAACTGCTTCAACAGTTGAGATTTTGTGTGAGGTTTTCCACTAGATGATTATAGAAGATCACACAACTTAGTCACATAATCTAACTTGCCTCATTTGCTACTGGAAATAGTCTAGAACACTTTCACACAATCAACTCCTATACAAGGAGAAATCTAAATGCCCTAAGTTCTCAGATTTCCCAAAGTGACTTGTTCTTAATAGGCTTTGAATGCTTTGATACTTTTTATTGTATGAGAGGAAAAGGTTGCTATCATCCCTGTGAAACTGTATTTGAAGTGAGGAAGCAAACCTGTGTATACCTGTGTTTAAAAGCACAGCAATCGCTAACATATGATCACATCAACCCTCTGTGCTTACTCACCTCTCAGGGCAAGAATGTACCTTGTCTCAGTACAGATGGGAGTTACACGAGGTGAGGAGACAAATGCACCTCCTCATCTGTGGCTGTGAGGAAGAATAAGGCAGGAAATTAATGCATTTGTGCTGCAGAAATTAAGGGCATGATCTAGCAAAAGCACATGGGTGCATATACTCCACATGCAACACTCGGCACAGCTGCACAAGTCCGGAACGGTTTGGCTGTGGCAGCAGTGCAGACACCACGGATCCATCATCTCTCTGAGCTGGGAGGTATTGCTGTTGTACTTCTGCAGCTCATTGCGGCTTACTTGCTCAGTTCTAACAGTTGTCTCTGAAAACCACTTTGTGCAAGTCAGTTTTGAGAAATGTCAACTCCACCTGGAGAAACCAGGTCTGCAGCATGGAAGGAGTTTGCTGATAAAGATATGAAAATCGCATTTGCTTCAGCAGTGCCTTTGCGAGCCAGGCCACTAATCCTCCTCTGAGGTACAAGACTGCAACTACAGCTGGGGCTGCTCCTTGTCACTATCACAATGCACCCGCCTGGTTCTTCAGCCACGTTTCTTCACTTCTTTCTCCTTCCCTCACAACCAAGGCAGTGCCATTCAGATTCCATCGATGTGTTCCTCAGACACAGGAACATCCTCCTCCCCCTTCTGTGAGCACACAGTGCCTGAGGTAGAAGTGATGGGTGGCCTGGGAAGTCGTGCTTTCCTTGTCTGTGCCAAAAGGCAGTGGGGAGCACTCCATGCCCAGGCTGACCCGCAGGCACACGGACACTTACAGCGATACGGCACAGGGCCTTCAGCAAACCCCTAAGAAACAGACGTGCGTATGGGGCTCCCGCAGCCCGCCCCCCAGCGCGCCTGCAGCAACAACGCCCATCCGACATTTCCCGCCCGCCCGCGCGCGTTAACAACCTCACTGCGCCCGCCCGCACCGCACCGCGCACCACCACCACCGCGCCCGCCGCCCTCTGCTGCGCGCAGGCGCAGTGCGCGGCCCCGCCCGTTCCCCGGAAACGGGCGGTTGGAGCGGCGCGCGCGGCGCGGGCTCGGTCCGCGTAGCTCCTGTCCGCTGCCCGCAGCGCCGTGCTGGGCCGGACCAGGGAGGGGAGCGGGACCCCCGGGCTGTGCCTTTCCTCGGCTCTCGTCCTGGATCTTGGCTCAGCTGGTTCTTGGGGCTCAGTTCGGGCCTCCCCTTGGTGCACGGCGTGTGGCTCGGGCGGCGGTTGTGCTGCTGTGCTCCGTTTCTGAGGTGCCTCTTGACCTTCCGTGGTGCCTCGGCTCAGAAGGAGCTCCTCGGGTCTGTGGCTGTGTCTATGGGCTCCCTTATGGCAGCCTTCTTTCTTCTCTGCGGTGCGGAGGGTTGGCTGCAAAAAAGTTGTTGAAACAACTTCGGTTGGAGGGGAGGGTGTAGAAGGAGCGGGTGTTGTTCCACAGTGTAGCTATAAGCAGGAAAACTAAGACATGTAGCATCAGGGAGTGCGAAATTGCCCTTCCCCCCCCCCCCCGGGCCACAACACC
Organism: Psilopsiagon aymara; assembly: GCA_024733675.1. NCBI lineage: Eukaryota > Metazoa > Chordata > Aves > Psittaciformes > Psittacidae > Psilopsiagon > Psilopsiagon aymara. The sequence goes on along the minus strand of JANRGW010000557.1, from coordinate 11,442 downwards.
GGACGACACCCGCAGAGATCGGAGGGAGCCAGAAACACGAGGCTGCAAGAGCAGCCCCGGCCACACAAAGCGCGGACCGACGGGGACGAGGACAGGCACGGGGACGGGGGAGACAAGAAAGGGGCAGGCCCACGGGCCGCCCCACTCACCACCAACACCCCGGGCGCGGCACCGGCGCCGCTCCGCGGAACTACGGCGAGCCGCGAGGGCCGCGCCGGGCGAGCGGACGGACGGGCGGGCGGAGCCCACGTTGCCGGGAGACGGGAGGTACGCAGGGGGGGCGGCGGCGCTGCGAATGCTCGGGGCGCAACGGCAGAGGCCGGTCCTGCGGCAGGGTGCGGACTGGCGACGGAAAACGGAGCCGGCTGAGGGGCTGGCGAGGCCCGAAGCCCACGGCCAAGGCGCTGGTCAGCCGGCCAAAGACAACCCGCGAGGACGCAGGTCTGCGGAGTGGGCTGCCGACCTGTGGGCAGAGGACAACGCTCTGGGCCCAGCCCCTGATGCTGCCCCTTGAGAAAAAAACAGGAGGAGGAGGAAGCCAACCAAGGGGCCCGGAATCTCCGAGTCCAGAGAGGAAGTGCCATCTTTATTGTGCCGGTGGAGGGGGATCACAGTGGTCGCTCAGAGATGAAACACGGTTGGTCCCACTGAGGTATCCGGGCCGTGCGCTGGGAGTTGGGGCCCGATGCTGTGAGTGGGAGCTGTCTCAAACCCACATTGGCCTAATGGGAATGGAGCTGCTGCCGCTTTCTGGTGCTGCAGAGTCAGAGGATGCTTCTGATGGCTGCTGCCTGCTGGTGCTGGGGCTGCTGGTCTCAGGTACTGGCGAGCACTGGGACAGCCCCTCACTGCCTGGCTGTGGGTGCTCCTTTTACCACGTGGTGCTGGCGGTTGGTTTCTCCCCGCTGTCTTCTGAGCTGCGTGTAGGCAGTTTGGGTGTGACAGTGCAACTGGGAGCACGCTGGGGAGCCGTGGCATGGCCCGATTGTTGCAGTGGCAGCGTCTGGTACCAGGGAGCTGTGG
>JANRGW010000556.1:0-25603 GCA_024733675.1 Psilopsiagon aymara | reverse complement strand
CTTCACCTGACTGCCATGATTTTTCAAATATGATGGACAGTGGCTTAGCCACTTCATTTGCCAGCTCCTTCAGGACCCACAGATGGATTTCATCAGACACTATAAGAGAGCACAGCAAGAAATAAACAGACACTAGTAAACCAAAATATGGATTTGTATTTTCACTCTTGTTACTGACAGGTCTGCTAGAAAACCATCATCCCTGCTTAAGTCCAAACACCAAAAAGCCAATCAACGTTTTGTTGATTAACTTCCATTTAGCATCATTAAGTTTCTCCTCTTGGCTTTCCTACACAAACCCTTATGCAAAGCCTTTGCCGTCATGCTGTAGGCAGTCTCTTTGATTTCCAGTGGGTATATACCTAAGCACATAAACATGTTTGCAAAAGATGCTTGTGACACCTGTTGATGTGCCGCCTTCGCTATGCCACCACCTCTTTTATGCACCTAATGGCACATTTTATGTTATTCTTTTGGGTGACAAACAACTAAATTCAGGAAGCATGGGATGTTCATGGTACCTTTTCGTTCAGTCTTATTTCCCCATGAGTGCCATTGGGAAGTCACAGCATATTTGACTGAATGGTTGAGATTGCCAGATGCACACTTTGAAATTAAAAGCTATACTTAAGGCAAAAGTAGAGGTTTAGATATATGATTAAGGTCGATCAAGCTGAAAAATCACAGGTTTTGAAATGTCTCAAGTCTTCTAGGAGTATGTGGGCCTAAGAAGAGAGGGAAGGGGTAAAGTAGGCATGGTGAAGCTTTTCCTGGTATTATTTTATCTCCCTATTAGTCTCAGTATTTTGTCTCATTTGTTTATTGTTGAGTTCTACCTTCTGTTGATTTAGAAGATTGTAGGTTTAAATTAAAAAAATCAAAGTATATCTAAATAAGTGGTTAAAATATTTCAGGCAGGAAGATGCCTCATAGTTTCACATGGAATAATTTTTTTTTTTTTTTTAGCAGAATAATTAATTCTATTGCTTGCACAAACTCAGCTGTCATTTCTGATCATTAGCTGGGCCTAACTGGAAGGCAGGCATCATGTACCCTTACCCATTGGCAATGCCCTCTCTTGTTGTGAAAGAGGCCTGGGTGTGACTCCGAGTTTAGCTACCCAGTCCCTAGGATCCGTGGGGAGTAGAGCTGAGGCAACCCCAAATTCTTTGCATTGTAGTCGCCTCTGTGTGCCTCAGCTGCACACTGAAACCTGGGCGGAGGGACATCTGTGCCCTTTGCGAAATGCAAGTGGGTGAAGAGGTCCAAGAGTGTTCTCCAGCTGCTCGTGGCCTCTCCAGGCTATTTCAGGCTTGGTAGAGCTGCTGACTGACGTGATGTGGCTGCTGATGGACTTCTCTTCATGAGCAGGGTGGTGCTGGGCTGGTCCAGGGGCAGCACGAGATGATCCCCTGGGAGTTAATGAGGGTCATGGACGGGAGGAGACTTTTGGGGCTTCTGAGGTTGACGTCCTAAGGGGAAGCATAGGCTGGTTACATATTATGTGGCTTCAAAGGCATTAGTGAAAGCAGGGAAATCTCTTTCCAAGGTCCCATAGAAGGGCTCCCTCTGAGCCTGGACTTGTTCTTACACTTAGAAAGCAGAACAGCATGACTCCTAATTGTCCAGAAAGAAGAAAATAGGTATTATTCTGTGCTGCTTCTCTCACCAACTCTTTCTTTCTTGATTGAAAATCTCACATAAATAGCATTTATGAAGTGGGTGTAGTATAAAAATCCTAGCTACAGTGCAAATATGCACAGCCATCATGTATAACACACCTTTTAAAACCAAAGCATCATCAGGTATTTTTGCAAACAGAGGTAAAAAACCTCCACCTTATAAAACCATACATTTATATATTCCAGTGAGGCAAACTGTGCTGTCATTGCTTTATATGGTAAATACATGTGCTAAAATAGACTGTGTGAAGAAATTGCTAGTAAGACAAAAAAGTGAACCCAAATTTAACTGAAAGGGCCCTGCCAGCTTTATTAATTTGGATTTCAAAGTTTTCCAGGAAAAATGTTCTTTTTTTACCTTTTCAAAAGAATTCAAACTCAAACATAATATCGGAAACAAGCTGAAAAACTATAAACACTCAAGCTATGACATAAGACTAAAAGCTCAGAAACTATAAGAAGTGACAACAGTAATTCACACTGTTTACTTCAGGAAGGGTAGAAAAGCAAAAGTCAATTACGGTGAGGATGTCCGCTGCTAAAACTGCCAGCGTTTGTTGCTTTATGTTAATCTCTGTGGCCCCAATCCCACAGTATTTTACACATATCGTCAGACAGCTGCGCTTGAACAGAGGCCCATTGAGTTCATGTCATTTGAGCAACTCTTTTGCATTCGAAGGCTTTGATCTGTGTGGCAGGAAGTCTCTTCTTAGCTTCTGTCTACGGCAGTGTCCCGGCACACATCCGCCACTTTCTTAGCACAAAGCTATTCCTTTGGACTAGTGCAACTCTGCAAGGAACTATGGAAATACATTTTGCATTATTTTAACTCCCATTAGGTCACTGGATAGTAGTTATGATGTGGGAAATACCAAAAGTTGTGAGCGACGTACGTGGTGGTTGTCCCTAAGCCAGACATCTAACTACTAGTACCAGTGAAAGAGACCATATTATTGATGTTGGAGACTGCTTAATCCATGGCCTATGTAGCCTCTTACGGGCACAGTAGGTGCAAATAGGTAGAACTGCTTTCCAGGTTGAGGGATGGAGACAAAGGGCACAATGGTGGTAAAACTGAACTTGATGAATTTCTAAACTTAATTACACATATTTATCTCCTACCACAGCACAGAAAGGGATATACCAATGAAGGAAGTACCTTCAATACTCATAGAATCATAGAATGGTTTGGGTTGGAAAGATCATCTGGTTCCAAAACCCCTGCCATGGGAAAGGAAAAATGTCCCTAAAATGCTACAGACCATACATGGATAAACTCCCTGCTTGGGTTTATTTCAACATCCAAACAAGCTTGCGACCAGTGTTTGATTATCCAAGAGTAGGGGAATGCAAACCTTCTGACACCTCCAAAAAGCCTCCAAAAAACACTTGGACTAGGAAGCGGTGCCTGGGGAACATTTCCACACAGAGATAAGTTTAATTGCAGACATCAGCATTTTGCTGGGGAGGCTGCCTTGTCCAAAATTTTGCTGTGTGTGCATATCTCATTTCAACCCTAACAGCTAGCAAAAAAGGATCAGCTGGTGCTCTAGACTCCAAGGCCAAATGCTGTAAATATATACAATAAATGCTGTTCCACACATGAGTAATTCCTTTGGCTCCGTCTGTGCTGTCTCTGGGAGAGACATAAGTCAGGGAGCACAGTGTGAACCTTGACCTGCTCTTTGTGGGCCTACACTGCTGTCAAGGGAATATCCAAAGCCCAGCTACTTCCAAACCCTGTACTCACCCTCTCACATGTGAAATTAGGCTTTGCTATGAGAAGTAGCTTGCTGTCCCAGGTTAGGATGGGATAAGAGGTAGAAGAGCCTCTCATCCCATTAAGGGAAAAGGAAACCCTGCTGAAAGCATTACCTCCTTCACCACACAGAATTTGTTCTTGCCTAAGATAAAACCAGTTGACCATCAGTTGACCTTTTCAAAGGGACATTGTCATCTAATCCTATTTTAGACCATCAGTGAAAAAAGCAGAGGTTTATGGCTAGATTTGGTTATTAGTTATCATGTACCAGGTACCATGGGCATAATGTTTCATGTACACTTTTAATTCTATGGCATCAGTGTAGGTGTTAAATTGGATTTTTGGATGCTTGTTTGCTTTTTTTTTTATCTTTTCTTAATTTTTAGGGCTTCGACATGTGATCTGTTTTGAGAACTAGCAAGAAATGTGGAATAAAGACAGAATATAAACAATTAATGAGTTTACTGCTGCTCTTAGTCTTTTACTTTAGGAGTCAGAAGAAAGAATGTGGTGATATGGGGTGTGACCAGGATACACAGATAATTATCTTATAAAATAGCATGAACAGTGGCCAAAGTTAGAAAAAAGCTGATGTTTCTAAATAGAAAAATATTCTGCTGCTGGGGATTTGGGGATTTTTGTGCTAAGAAAGTACTGGGGGATTTCTTTATGCAGCATGGAAACACTCCCAGCAATTCATGCTTACATTGAGTTTCTTTGTCATCTGACTGCTGCCACTCAGCCTTCACCTAACTGTGACTGTGGGGAGGGCTGGAAGCATTTTGATGCTGGGAGAAGAAAGAAATCTCATGATTAAAGGTACATACTTTTATAAACCAGTTCCCCTGAAAATGTAAAAAAAAAAAAAAAAAAAAAAAGAGAATATATACAGGAGACCTGAGCTGTACCATAGGTGTCTGCTGCCTACCACGGGAATTTGCAGTTACCATGAACTGAACAGGGTAAGCAGAGTGTGAAATCTGAATGATTTTATGAGGGTGCAAATATACTCCTGCACCATAGGAGTGCCCTAAAGGAGCTTATAGGAACTGCACTATCTGTCCTGTGTCAAAGAGCTGTTGTGGGGTGAGACTCCTCTGACCCATTTTCTCTTCTGTTCTCAAAGTAGGTACAAATAAGGGATGGTACAATACTGGCACAGGTTGGCCAGAGAGGTGGTAGATGCACCAACCCTGGAGGCATTCACAGCCAGGCTGGATGTAGTTCTAGGCAAGATCTAGTTGAAGATATCCCTGCTCATTGCAGGGGGTTGGACTGAATGAACTTCGAAGGTCCCTTCCAACACAAACTATTCTATGATTCTATAAAGATTGCTCCAGGCACTTCCCATCCCAAGCCACAAGCAAGAGGCCTAAGCATCTATTTTCTTAAACAGCTGTTGAGCATCAGTGTGTCTATATGGTGTAATTACAGCTGCTGTCACCAGTTGTACCTTCTTGCTTTCGATTTGCTGATTTTGCCAGGTTGGTCTCATTGTGGAAAATAGTGCCCCTGCTTCTGCACCCCTGACTGGCACAGCCTGGATCCAGTGCAGCCCAAAACCAGCACAGCCTCCTTCATCACTGCCCATTTGTTCTTTAGAGAGCTCATGCATGATAGAAAGCAAAACCTTACAGGGAGATGAAATCAAGGATAAACCCCCCACATACTCTCTAGAAACAGGTTTAGGGAACAAATAACATGTGGCTTCCTAGCAACGTGAATGATGGCAATTGTGTAATCGATTTGATTAAGCTGTTCTGTAGTATTAGGACCCCCCAAAAGATGGCACTAAACAACCTTCAGTCACACACACACACACACACACACACACACACACACGAAATTTGCTAATAATACTCAGAGAAATGGTTCACTAACTGAATTCTGTAATTTTGTGTGCAGAAGGAGAAGTCAACTTAGATAATTCTATGTTAGACCAACAGGAAAATTGAAGATACTTTTATATAAGCAGATAAACTTTGTACTGTAAATATTGCTTTTCCAGACCCACATGAAAGAGTTCATATTTTTGTAAACATGACTGTGACATTTGGTGAGCAGTGCAAATGTGTTAAAATTACTCAGGGGTTAGGCACTGCACTTAAAATATTTGTTTCTCTAGAAGCTACTGGTGTCTTTGCTCTACACTGACCTTTGTAAACCTGTGGTGGTTATTTGGCCAAAAGCGGTTTTTGTACGAATGCAATGTGGAGTGATTCCACCAGTGCCCACAGAGCTACATGGAATGACAAGCGTTTGCAAAGGAAAGCTCTGGCCTGTTGTCAACTACCTTCTTAAAAGTTAGGGCAGATTATTTTGATTTTTAAATTAGCTTAGTTGTCTGGGATGGGAAGAACAAGACACATTTCTACTAGTCACCTTCCATTTTATGCTGGAATATTTGAAGGAGGAAAAAAAAATCCCTTTCATATTTATAAACTCTGAAAACTCAGTAAAGCATTTAAATCTATTACATAAAGTCAGAAAAGGGAGCCAATTTTTTACATTTGGGGAGCAATTTTTTTCTTTTTTTTTTTTTTTTTTTTTTTGATAGCTCAGGTAAGGCTTTTGGCTCATATAATTATTTGGTTATAATTTGGTTAAATTATAAACGCTTTTGATTACAATGAAAAAAAGAAATTTAGATGCTGGGGTTTTCTTCAGGGAATGAGCTGGAGCATATTCAAGAGAATTTAGTGGCACCTGTGGAAAAACTGTGCACAGACATGAAAGCAGCAGCTGTCTTGATTACATTTATTCACCATGGGGTAAAGAAGCCAAAAACCAAAAGATAGTGGAAGTATACACACAGTGAATGGGTGAGGAGCTGGGTTCTGGTTTTGCTTGTAGCGCAGCAATGAGATCTACTCACTGAGAGATTCTGCACAAGGGATATCATTCAAAGCCACCATCTGTTTCATGGTTACATTTTGTATCTCATTGTCACAGCTTGTTGAACCTGAAGGCTTACCAATATACCATGTGTAATACCATGTGTATACCATGTGTAATAGGGATACTGACTTGTCATAACCAGCCGTAATATATAATTCAATAATTTACTTTAAAAGCTCAGTAGTAACATAAAATTTTAATAGTGTATATCAAGGCTAAGTGAAACAAATACTTTTTCATCTCTCCAAGGCCTTAATAATTTAAATAACTTCATATTAGTAAAAAAAATCTGCAAATAAGTCTTAGCATAAAAAATAGATCACTCCACAAGGATATATTTTGGGAGGGAAGCAAAGCATTTTTCTGAGAGTTATTGAAATATATACAGCCTTCGCATTCTGAGGGGTTTTGAATTCACTGCAGATATTTTCTGTACCAAAGAGAATGTACAGTTTTTTGCACATGCTTAAAGATAACTTTGCAATGAAGTAAGAGCTGGAGGACATAAGGGGGAGGATGGAAGGGAGGGAGAGAATCTGAACTGGAACATTACTAATTGTCACAATGGTAGCTCAGTGAAAAAAAATGCTACAGAACAAACCTGCCTTCATCCAGTCAATTTTTGGAAAGAATTCTAGCCATTTGGAACTGAGTTTTCACTTGAAAACTCTCTGGAAACAGGATACTGCTCCCAAGCACTTTCAGCCCTTTTGAGACCTGGAATGAGATTTCATCTCACTCAGCTTCAGACATCTGCACTGTAGCTGTCTACATCTGAACCCTGTGTCCCTTTGTCACTGGAAAGAAATACACATTTGCAATGTGCAATTCATCAGAACTATTATGGATGTCTACAGTAGGGTGGCATGAATAGCATGTGTGAAGTGCAAATTTTCTCTCTTTTGAATCTAAAAGGCACCTATAAAGACTGTTTCAGACGCAGATTGGAAAGTCCATGAGAGGAAACACCTCCTCAGTGTCAACATATTTCTTTTTGCATTTTTGAAAGACTATGAAAAAGTTGCTACAATTTTATGTATTTAGGCTTAAAAAAAAATAATAAGAGGAACAGTGTAATACACTATTGGCAGACAACTTGTCGCTGGAATAATTTATGGCAGCAGTGTTTGTCTTCATTGACCAACTTGCATAGACATCAGTCTGTAAAGCAGTCTGAGGCCGGGGATGGATTTGTCTGGTCAAGGGTGGAAGCCTTCTCCACATCCAATAATGTAGACCAATGGAGAGAAACAAGACCTGTGGGGCACCTCCTGACCTCATCTTGTCCTGAAGTCAGTGGCAAAAGCTTTCAGGTACCTAGTTTCCTCTGTCAATTAGCAAAGGTGTCTGGGTTTACTAATTAAAGGTGCCTCAAGAGTTCCTGCAGGCAGGACCAGTGCTTCTGTCCGCAGTGGGAAGCTGCTTCTGTAGATGCAGCTGCAAGAGGAGACTTGAATGAAAAAAATTCCTGAGAACATCAACCTGATGCTGAAAGCAGATGTAAAAAATCCTGGTAAAAAAAGAAACAGTTGTTTTATATCGCTGTTTTGGAGCCTATAAGCCACGGTACGTTCCTGGCTGTACTTCTGCTCACTGTGTGACTTAAAACAGGATAATTATGACTTTTATATCTTCCAGTTGCTCCATCTGGGAAGCAGGGGTAAGGATATCTTTTGGTACCTCTTTTTTTGTCACCACTTCATTTGACCTCTGTAGGCACAGGCAAATTCCAAAACCTTTCAGCTCAACTTTACAGTTAAGGGAAATTTGTGGATATTTGATTAGGATTATGCTTTGAATGGTGACACTTTCTTTTAGATGGATTAGGCCTGGATCAATGCAACATAATTTGTTTGGGAGAAAATCCAAGCAATGAATTAATCAGTGAACCCTTGGAGATACAAACTTCATTTTATCTTGTGGCACATATGTATGCTTTGCTTTTTCTTCTCATTCTTTTCATTCTTCTGTTGCTGCAGTGCATGCTGGCTCAAGTTTGGGAACTGAAGACTGAAGTGGGGACCAGACATCCCTGTTGGTGTACAGCCAGTTTTTGGAACTATTCTACAGAAAGGGCTTGTGTAACTCCACCATTAGCCAAACTCACTCGCACACTAAGAACATGTGTGTGTGGGCCACTTGATGACTCCTGACATTAGGTTAGCCAGTAGGAAGGGATTTTTGAATACTCTGAAGACCTACTGCAATAGCTCTCTCTGTTTATTGTACAAAAGAAACTAAAATGACTTACATAGCTGTACAATATATCACTTGCATGGAGGCAGTGAAAATGATTTTGAAGGCAAAATCTCATATGGAGAAAAAGGGTTTTAACCAGTGAGAACTGGGCAATGCAACCCATTGCTGAGCTTGAAAGCAAAACCGTAGCAATACTGGCTTCACAATTTTGGACTGGACCTGTGACTCTGCTGTTAGTTTTCCTTCCCCTCTCTTTTTCATAATTCCAGGCTTATTTAATGAATATGCTTCTGGGTTCTTACACCTTATACACCACATTTCTGCAGCTTGTTTGCAAAATATCTTGTAAACTGAAGCTACTGTGGTGGAAATTATTAGTGATCACAATGTGTGCAATGTCTAATTAGTACTGGAACTCAAGCATTATCTTCTTCTCACATGCAGCCAAAAATCTCAAAGTGACTTGATGATGATTGTGTTGCATTTTGATCAAATTTCCAAATTCAGTCTGGAAAAGAATTCCTGCTTTATAAGTGGCTGTTCATCTCATTGTTATCATGATTCTTGATTTATTCAATTTTTTTACATTCTCATACAATTGTATCTATTCACTACACAGGGGCTTGAAAGAATAGCACACTGAACTGTTTGCTCAAGTCGTCTGTTACAATGTTTTCTCACAATAAGAGAGCATGAAATCATCCAACTATCTGCTGGAAAATGTACTAATTATTTTCTGAGTGGGTAAAAGGTCATAGCCAACAGGGCAAGGGAAAGAAAAGCGAGTTCTGCATCACTGTCCATTGGAATTATGCTTAAGGAGGGAAAATAATATTTTAAATGCAGTCCATGAAAATAAGTGTAAAGCTTTCCTAAAAGCTTTTCCATGTTGTTTGACAGGAAACGTACTTAAGAATTATTCTGTGTTAAGACCAGAAAGGCCTGCTCATAGAAGCAGAGGTTTTGGTACCAGCAAAGAATAGGAGCATTTTATTTTCAAATTCATAAATCAAACTTTGATCATCATGCAGAAAATACACTAGACTTAAGAAATCCTGACACTGACCTCTATGGTAGAATAAAACTAAAAAAGAAGGAGAAATAACTTGCAATTTTTTTAATTACTATTATGCCATAACTTTAAAGAGAGCTTGAATCCCAAATGTGCATTCTAACAAAGGAAAGCATTTTCTTCCACTGAACAGCCCTGGGGGGTGGTTGGCTTTTTCTTCCCTCCTGCCCCAACCTGAGATTTTATATTTTTCTGTTTTCTTGCACATACGTGTAAAAATACAAAGTCATTTGTAAGAAGTTCACTTAATTCCTCACTCCAAGCTCACATTTGTTACAGATTTTGTTTGGCTTCCAGTTTGCCAGAAGGGAAAGGAAGAGTGTGCTCCAGCCAGGGAATGCTGCTGTCCACTGAAAAATGTGTTTGGATGGAGGAGCTCTTTTTCATGGAGGGATTGTGGCTTTTGGCAGCAGAGGTGGCAGGAAGCAGTTGCCATAACTACTATACCATTAAAAATAATAATAATAAAAAAATATATAAAAAAGAGTTGAAGTAAAGAGATACTTTGAAATTATGCCTTTATTAACAATCTTGGCAGAATCAATCAGTTCAATATGACAGGTGACAGGATACTGAATGTGGTCTCTTGAGTGTATGCTAAGGATATGCTTTTAGGGCTATATTGAGGCATTGGCTTGTAAGGTACGTAGTGGAGGAAAATATGTAGACAGCCAGAGAACTGAACATAATCTGCCTTGCGTGGGATTTCAGGGTTTGGCTAGAATCATACTACGGCGTTAAATAGCAGACTGAAAAATAATAATATATGTTTTTCAAAAAACTTGAGGATGGAATTTACAAATTCACTGAAATGATTTAGAAACATGAGTTACATTTTAAGTCAACACTAAGGACTCACCATTAAGTGTAAACATAATTTAATATTTATCTATATTCAAGTGACAGATATTATTCAGGTAAAAAGCCCAGCTGGCTAACACTGAATATTACTGGAGTAGACCCAGGGATGGTTTATACTGGGTCAAACCCAGCTGAAAGTTTTTCATCCTCAACATTACACCACATTTTATTGTCACCGGCAAATTGCTCTGGTACTTTTTTGGTGTGTTGTTGAAATCAGAAAACATTTCACACTGCTAAAGCAACCTCTGTCTATTGCCATATAGATATCAATGTAGGTTTTTTTGTCCTTTAGCTACTTTTCTGCAGTGCTTTGAGACAAGTCCCAGATGACCAAGATATTAATTTTTTATCATGGGACCCTTTGCTGAACTAGTCAGTTGAATTTGACCCATACCCCTGTGAAAACTCTGGCTCCCAGGTAGGCTTTATCCCTCCATTCTTACAAATATCTGGTCTCAGCACCTATGAGATGGTCCCTCAATTAGCCTTTGCAACCCATGGTCATGTTGTACCTTCAGCTGGGACTCCTACTTGTCCCACAGAGAGAAGTGCTCCCATGTTCCTGTTTTCGTTCAGCCAGCAGCTTTCTCTTCTGCAACTTCACCAAGAGCCTTTTGGGGCATTTGTTAATGAAGCTGAAGTCTGAATCCTTTGTGAGATATGTTTCCTATGGTACATCTTACTAGCCTGAGATAGGAATGACTGATTCTCTGGCCCCTCTGTAAGTTTTAATGTATGTTACAGCTACAATTGTGTCCATGCAAGAGAAGAAACCTCCTGGCATATCTAATTAAATAAATCAACTAAGACTTTATTTCAAGTCTTGAAAAGGCTTAAAATGACAAACTCATCTGGGCTGCGATTTTCATTTTTTTAGCAACAAAACCCACGTTCTCATAAATAATTGGGCTATGGACTCTCCAGCTACTACTTCCAATGGAAATCCGTATTTATTGTTATAGAATCAAAAATTTTTGTTCCTTATGTTTAGCTCATAAGTTTTATCTCATCTGAAATTATCCCAAACTGTCCAAACTCTCTTCTTAGTTACTTCTTATCCCTAACTGTATGTAACTGAAAATTAAAGCGTTTTTGCTCTGTTGCTACTGCATTCTCATACTTTAGCTGTTTGCTTTATATTTTAAAGCTTACCCCAAAAAATGGATTTCTATGAGATCTAAATTAACTCCTGAGTTTTCCAAAGTTTTTGGATGCTGCCTTATTATGGCTTACATCCAGATTCAAGACAGAAGAGATTCTGTTCCTAGGTATTGTTCCTTCTTGAATCTTTCTCCCCTACTTTTTCTTTTGTAGTTGTAAATGAGAACAACGATGTCTCCTAATTTTTTTGCCAATGTTTTGGGTTGTCTCCCTGCCCTCCCAGTCCACTTGGTCTTTAACATCCTCCTTTACCTATTTCTAGAAACCTGACTAGCTCTGAAAATAAACCAAGTGATGATTTAAATAAGCATTATGAATGCCGCCAAAGGAAATGGCTCCTGAGGCAGAAGGGGCAGGCTCTGGAGAACAGGAGCCCGAGACGAGCCATCCTGGAAAGGCTTTTAGCAGGCTGAGGCAGGCAGAAACCTTTTGGAGGCAAAGTTGTTCCACAGTAATCTCACAACTTGTGTTAGGTTCTGGCTCTGTCTCTGCCTTGCTTTAAGAAATTATTGTTGGGGGAAAAAACAAAAAAAAAGCCAAAAATACACAATTAACTCGTCCCAAAATAATAATTATTCTAATGGAGAGGGAAACAAAATATCCTATGTTTTTTTCTTGCCTGAAGGAAATGTTCTTCATATGTAATACTTCAGTTCCCCATTTCATTTAAACACGAAGAAGGGCGAGCGTTTTAATGGTGATTTCCTGCATACATGAAGAGGCTGAGGTTTACACAGAGAAGTCCTGTTAACTTCCCTTCTCCCTTTGAAGTGAAGCTGAAGCGCATTACAGCGTGCCTGTACGGCCAAGAATCTGACTGTGTATTTTGGCATTTGAGTGCCAGACTGGTTGGTAATTTCCCCCTAAATCTTCTCATAGCTCAAATTCCTGTTGAAAGAACCTCTATCTCCATAGCCGCCAGTTTATCATATGGAGTCTGTCTCTGCTATCTGTGGCTGCTCCACCATTCAGTTTACCACTCTGAAGCAATGCCATTTCATGTGCTTTTATTCCGTTGTGTGCAGCATATATTTAAAATGAAATATTGGCCGAAACCCCTCTGGATGGCTGTCAGATCTTTGCATGCCACATAAATATCAGTGTGAAAACATTCCTCCCAGCCCACACAGAATGCATCTAACACTATTTTTTCTGGACAAAACCAGCCCTAATACAGCAAGGCCTTCAGCAAAGGACCACTTCCAGTGGGCAGGGCCCTGTCTTAAATTGACCACTTTAAAGTGCTCTGAAAGTTTCCAGTATAATTTTCGTTACCCTTTAGTTACAGACCACCTTTACTAGGTAACTAAGCTTGTTTGCCAACCCGTTGGGTAGCTTCCATCAAAGCAATTGCCTAGGTGGCCTGCTGCCAGCTTTCAACTGTTTCAAGATGTGGGTTACCTGATGCTCTCAGGCTCTATGGGTCCGTAGCGATGTTCGCTGTGCTGGTGCCTTCCTGCTTACCAAGCAGATGTTTCTCTGCGGTACCTTCACATCTTTACGGCTGCACAGGGCTGGTTTCCAATGGGCCTCTCTGCTGGAATGCCAGTGAAGTGCAATTTGCACATATTTTTGCAAGGATGTGCACTTTATAGTTATTAACACGTGCATGCAGCCCTTCTGTGGTTACCAGTATGGCTAAAGAACTTGTGTCTCTAAACCTCACCAGGGCATATGGCCTTCAACCGTCATAGCAGATAGATAACCAAAATTGTCAATGGCCATGGGAACACCCAGCTGCAGTCAGTGGAGAGCCCAGGAGCACCACCTGCTACTACAGCAGCTTAAAGCTTGAAAGGAGCAAGTGCCTCAGTGCCTCCAAAGTGAAAACTGCAAAATCCATTTGGACTGCGCTCGCTCAAAATAACACCACAAATGTGGAAGGGGGAAAAAGGCAACTGGCAGAGCTAGAACTATAAAAAGAATTAATTTCTGATGCACACCTGTGCAAAGCACTCAGACGATCTAGAGATAAGCATGTCATTGCACATATGCAGGATCTGAAAGTTCAGACAGCTTCAGCCCCCAAGACAAGTGATGAGGGTGGTGAGGCACTGACACAGGCTGCACAGAGAAATTGTGGCTGCCCCATTCCTGTCAGTGTTCAAGGGCAGGGTTGGATGGGGCTTTGATCAACTTTGTCTAGTGGAAGGGGTCCCTGCCCATTGCAGGGGGATTGGAACTGGATGAGCTTTAAGTGCCCTTCCAACCCAAACCATTCTATGATTCTATGATTCTATGACACTCTGAGAGTTGATGCCAGCATAGTTCATGTTTGGCAGTGCCAGGCTCTTCCCTCAACCCTCATCTTTTCCTGGAAGCTGCAAGGGCAAGGGATACTACTCCCCTACCACCCATCTGGCAGAAGCCAAGACTTATTGGGAAGTGTTGCTGCTCATATGAGTCTGTTTAGCAGAACTCAGGCTTATGCAGTCAGATGTGCAGGAAGGTCTGGCTTTAATTCTACAGATTTAGGTCCTTTAGGTAAAGTCTCACGGAGATGGAGGAAGAGATGGAAGAAATAAAATAGAGGTGCTCCAGTGAACCCAATCACAGGTTGGCAAAAATACACACATATGAGCTTCCTGTGGCAAAATGCGTCTAAGCTAATAAAGATTATGGAATGCAACACTTCTTACCCCTTACACTTTCTGACGCACCCAGCTCCCCCCTGCTTACCTAAATGCGTATGTGTTCTCCAGAATTTCATCTATCCTGTGTTACTGTATTTATTTAGCAACACTCAGAGCAGTGAGACCATGAATGGCATAGCTACAATGGCTGTTTTAATAAGCTCTTCCATAGGTTGCACATGATTGCTACCACGAAGCTTTCTTGGCAGCTGCTTAAGAAAACAACCATGTGCTTTCACTTAGACATGCTTTCCCCAGAACAATCAAGGGAAAGCAATGAGATTGCCACCCTCTGTCCCCCAAGCATGGAAAGTAATAATTTTTCCTTGGCTTTTGTAAAATTATTTTTCCCATTTACTCCTCAACCCTATCCTTGGGTCAGCTGAAAATGCCAAGTGGTCCAAGTATGATGAATTTATTAGGCACAGCTTAAGGAGAGTGAGGTAACAGTGTAAGCAATGTGGAAAGACTTGAAGGTTTTGTAGTTTAATTATTGGGTATATTTCGAGGTTTCCAAGACTTGTGGGTTTTTTTAAAAAAGGATCAGTTTGGCTAGAGGACTGAAACTGGATCACATCCTTCTTGCATCCCCACCTAAAACAGAGATGTGGGTCTCCAAGTTCAGAATCTTGGAAATAGAAGTCTCCCTCCTCACATGTAATTATGTACAGTTTCTGAAGAGGCGAAATGTCAACATTATGAAGAGATGGAAAATACATTAAGAGAGAATGAGTTCATCTTCCTGATACAGAACAGTCCCTGCATAGTAATGGGATTATGACAGCATTGGACTTTTGAGAAAATCTATACTGCTCTGTCTGCTTTATTTGATTTGTATACAAATGGATTTCCGTTCCTGGTAACGGCTTTCTCTGAGCTACTGCAAACTCTAAAACGGGAAATGAAACCAGAATTTTGGGAAGACCTGTTATGTTCACTCTGTGAAATCGCAGCTTGGTTATACAGTCAAAAATTTGGAGGAGGTATTGACATAGCTTTGAGATGGTAACACTTGTTGAGTACTCTAAGAGAAAAAAATCAGATTATCTAATTGCAGAGGACCAAGTTGTGGCACAGTTTGCATGTCTGCTATTTCTACCTGCAGGTGGGCAGGAGGAGACAGGGAGCTGGTGGGGATTTTGTTCTGCTCCAGAACTGTGTCTGAGGAAAGGTGCAAGGAGGAATGAAAATGTGCAGTCAACTATTATATCTGATAGAGTACGTAGTGAGTATAGCTGATGGTATATGTATAGCTGATATATAGTGAGTATAGCTGATGACTCATCTCCCTAAATCCTTTAGGCAGCATAAATGGTACTGCCTTCTAGCACAGTCTCTTCACTGCACCCTTCACTGATGTTGACCACTGAATGCTTTCTCATGGGCAGTGATCGGTCTTATAACTATCTAATGTAAAGCAAGATTTTCTGAAACATCTTTATATACATACAGAGTATGCAGTAGTAATATTACAGATATGAAATATTGTGCATATATATATAGACATATACTATACCAAGCACTAGCAGGATAACTCTCTTGTAATGTGGTTTGAGCAGATTTGTATGCAGTGTAACAGAGTATCAAGCTTTTTTTTTCTGAAGACCTTGGCCTCTCTATAGGTACTGGCAGTTCTGTAAAGCTCCACTGCCTTTGTCTGAAAAATCTAGGAAGAAAAGCTATTCCTTGTTCTATTGAATTTTTTTCTGTATTACAATTTGTAAAACACAATAAAGCAAAAACACATTAATGAAAGGCAAAATCCACAATTCATGAAAATACCAGCAATCAACAGATTAGACACACATGTGGGACAAGATTTAGAAAGTATAAGTTTGCTTTTGCTTTTGTGAAGAAAACATTATTTTTGGGAACAAAAACCACTCCAATGTGATGTTGTGGAATGAGAAGGGATAAGCAAGAAATCAGCATGAAAATTGAATTATTATGCATAATAATATGGTTCTATTAGAAAAGTAAATCTTGTTAATAATGTATCTTAGGAGCTACGCTTCAACTGGGGTGTTTATACAACTGTGTCACACCGGCCCAATCCCATAGTCACTGCTCCTGCCTGTCCTTTGACACACACACTGTGCCACCAGTTCTGCATGCATTGTACACAACCATTGCCTGTTCCAGCAGGGTTTTGCTACTCTTAGATTGGTTTATGGCTAATTACAAATCTAACTCTGAGTATCTAATCCACTAACTGCGGGATGCTGCTTTTTGGACAGATCCCATGGATTTTATGGGGTTCTGGGGAGGCTCAGGAGATGATGAGTATATACCATCTTTGTGAATTACAGCCTTTGTTTCAGGCTCTGGAAGGGCACCGAATGCCACCTTCTGCACTTTGCTGCTACATTTCATGACTCAAAAAGCCACTTTGACAGAACTCCACCACAACTGAAGTACAGTGTTTACATATAGAAAGAATATTTATGCCGCAATATAGGGATTAGCTCAATCTCTATGCACATCTGTCTCTAGTGGGGCACAAACAGCAAAGAGTAGCCCACAAATATACCATATAGAACAAATATTTTGGACCTATGATACAGTTTATTACTTTTACTGAAATCACAGAATCAAATGTTTTAAGATTACAACTGGTAAACTATACATATGTAGTAGTTTACAAAACAAAATATCGGCCTTCAATGTGTCATAGTACAGTGTAGACCTTGTACAATTCAGTTCAAATGAATTTGTATTTTGCATGACATTGTTTATAATGTAAACGGGTTGACACAGTAGTGCTCTAAAGATGTTAACTCTTCCATTAGACACATACTAGGATGAAAAAAGTTTTGTGCACAATGTGACACTTCCCAGAATATACTGACACCAATAGATGGTATAAAGAGGCACATGAAATAATTTAAGCTAAACCAAATGTGTGCTTTCCTGTTAGTCTTCCCTAGAGTACCTCTCGTTTTATCTTATCTGATATTAGGCAGATGACCTGGAAATATAAATTAAATGGATTTATTGCTAAACAGAAGTATACACTATCTCCAACATACTTGAATTCAGTATATTATTTCCTCTATCTGATGGGATTTTAACAATTTGTATATGCTTGACTCTCAGTATGTCTTGTACAATAAACTATCTGAAAATTTCACAGTTCATGTGATAAACTGTGTAAACCAATTCCTATAAAAGACAAATTATGCTCTCACTTAAAGTGGCATAAGTCTGAAGCAGCTCCTGCAAAGCGAAATGATGTAATGAAGTTACTCTGAATTTACATAAGTATACCTAAAACCAGTTTAACTATTTTGCCTTGTGAGTGGGGGTAATGGAGACCCAAATACTCATTTGTGTACATACATACATCTATGCACATGCACACACAAAACCAGGCATTTGCATTTATCCACAATAAAGTTCTACATGTGCCCATACACGTATTTCAAATGGACTATGCAAGGTTAATGTATGCGGAAATGGTTTTAGTGTCCTTACAGTGACTGTGAGTGTCTGCAGACAATTTTCAGGGCAAATGACACTGTGAGTTTTGTTTTTGGACAGTATCAAAATGCTTGGTTATAGCGTGTCTGAAGAGAAGATCTTACACCACTCACCTGGAACACTAAGAGTATGTTTGGGGTTACAAATTTTGTGACTGAACACCCCACTATCACTGAAAACTTGCACTTGTAATGTCTTCTAAACCCCAAAGCTACATTTTGTGGAGCCAGTGAGGACCTAATAATTTATCTTACATTAAGAGTCTTTACTGTTACACATGACAAATCAGAAATACCTGCATATACAACCTTATTCAGAACAAGTATGCTGAACTAGCTCTACTATACAAGCTAGTGCCAGTGTACCCACAATAAAAAAAACTCTTGAAAATGACACAAATGACAACTGAGAATGCAATGATGTATTCTGGCAACTAAATATGATGTATTCTGGCAAATAAAAAAACAATCACTTCATTAATAAAAGACCAAACCCCTTCAAACTAGCACTTTTTTTCTGGAAAACTGCAGCCTATACTCAGAAAATCTAATTTTGTCTCTTGCTATAGGCTCCATCTTTCTCAACGCCAAAGAACAGCATGGTATGCATCAGAATGAGGAGGAACACTCACCTAAACATATTGCTGAAAACCCACAATTATTACTGCTCCTCCCTTACAAAACCACTTTAAAGCCTGCCCTATAGATCATCAAAGCCAAGGTTTATAGTCATTCCCTGGGATTTTGGAGTGGGTCTTCAGTGAGGAAGTGTCACCCTCTGGCCGTTACAGATTCATCTAAAGCCTTGTAGCTGTTTCTGGGTCTTTGGTAGTGCCCACATGGCAGGAGACACTGGGCAGAGGGCCTGAGCTGGAATTTAACTGGTGTGAACGTGGGCACTGGTTAGCAAGATAACTTTCAGCAGTTCAAAATAGATTGCAGTCTGTAGTACTGCCCTTACAGTGAAGTGGCTACAGAAATGATATGTTTTGTTAAATAAATTGACTGTAGAAAAGCTGTAGGTTTGCCTTCATTTTTTCCCTTACACTGGACCCAACACAAGTACTCTTGAGTTCAGCAGTAGTTGGATTGGATGAAAAGTGGAAGCAAACATACTGTTATTTTTAAGGAAACACTGAGAACACGTTTTGCTGGCTTTTCTGCATCTAATTGTGCCTGATGTGGTGCAAAGAGCTGGAATACAATGAAGTCAAACATTGCAAATCCTTCCAAATTGGGCTTTTGTCTTTTTATAGCCATATATACATATTTATATATGTATACAAATGGTGAAAAGACTGGAAAAGTAGCTTTCTTAATGGTTCAGTCTTCATAACCTAAATCATACATTGTTTAAGCTATATTTTTAAACGGCTTACATGAGTTTCTCTGTAGTGTTTTCACTTAAATATAATGAGAGAAGACTCACTTGCCACCCTGACAACTCAGATAAACTTCATTCACATATAGAGGATTACCATTTACTAGAAGCCTGAACTTGCTCCCGTTGAGCACCAGCTTTGACGGTAAATTAGTGAGGAATGCAGCATGAATTACATGTGCCTATGCGAAGCAAGTCTGTTGTCTGACTTCTTTAGGAGCTCATATGGGTTTTTCTCTTGACTTGCTAGTTGAGTGAAGTGTAACAAGCTTGAGGTGTCACAAAATTACAATTCTACAACTTCTCTAAGAAAAAGATGGTAGCAGAAAAAGAATATACATCTATACTGTGTGCACACACGTATACACATATACTCCTGTTCCATGCAGAAAACTTTCTAAATAAAAACATACAAAAATTAACCAGTGCCATATATCATGTAAACTCACAAGGCGTACTTTCAACACAAATTTGAAGCATAAATTAAAAGACAGCAAGAAAGAGAAAGACAGAGACGATAGCAAAACATTTTAAATATAGAATTTGCACAATTGGTATTTTTGTTAAATAAGAATAAATAAATTCATTACATCCATTCACATACCAGTTGTAAAAACAATAAATTATTTTATTTTTTTCAGTGCTGTGTTGCTTTTTTTTTTTTTGTTTTTAAACATTTGTGATTAGTCCACAAGATTATTCCCTCTCCCCCTTGTGATAAAACTGTTTCCACAGGAGGGCAGCTAAATTTAATTTCTTGTATACAGCTTTTTCCTAATGAGGATCTCTTACTTGAAAAGCAGATGCTCAAAAACCCACTGATGCTTAGAGGTCCAGTTCCACCTAAGGGCACTGGAGACATGTTCCAAAGAGTCAGCAATGAATTTAATACTGAAGATCATTTCTTTCTATGCGAAAAGCAGTAGTCTGGGTTTCAATACTCTAGATGCATTTTACATTTGGCAACATTTGGTAGTAAACAGTGATATAACAGTGTGAATGACAAGGGATTTAGTTGAGAACAGAACCTGAAATGACAAAGTCACATACATACCTTGCACCTATTTTCCAATCATCAGTTATATGAGATAGCTATGACTGACAAAAGCGAGGTTTGGAATTGGAGTCTGATTAACAAGAACAGCTAAAAAGCAAGGGCTAACTAGAGCAGGCAGACCTGGTTTATCTTACACTTTCAGGCTTGCTTCCTTGGTCTGTCTCCTTTGCCCTCTCACCATATAAAGGCAACTGCTTTCTGCTCATGTTAATTTGCTTCATTACTAGGATGGTGAAAAGGGAAAAGTCACTTTAGTGGTTTGTCCTTATACTTACCTATTTTTTATAAATAAACTCTTTCTATGAAAAAGATACCCTTGATCTAAGGAAGCTTTAAATTTATACCCGTGTCTGCTATTGCTCTTCTGGAGCCTGAATAGCATCCAAAAGCTTTATTCATCCTGTTGAGTATTAAATAAATTATTACTATGATGCAAACACAAATACTTGCACATTCTGTCTCTTGCATTTTCTGATAAAACACAGGATAAACAAATGCTACTTAATACTGCAGCTGTACGCTGAGACAAATGTTAAGTCTGTGCTGAGACAAGTGACATCTCTTTATTTTTCCTCTAATGATGGCTTCTATTTGTTATAAGCCTTTTTGAGAGGTTCTAGAACACATGTAATACAGATATAAAAATTAGATTACTGGAAAGGAAAATAAAACACTTCAAAGGGAGATTACATTAATAGATAAAGGAGGCATAAATCTTAATCTTTCCATATCTCTGCAAATATCTCTGCAGAGCCTCAATCTCAGTTCTTAGGGTGGGATCAGAGATTAAGTGGGGAATTTTCCTCAAGATCCACTGTTCTACATAGGACTACTCCTAAAAAGAAGGCCAAAGCCTTCTGAAAGCTAAAGATGACTGGTAGCATTCGTTGGTAATTTGTTTTGACAGAGGAAGAGGCCCTGCCCCTATTATTGTTTATTTAGAACAGGGTATACAAATAAGTACTTCTCCAGGTTTCACACTCATAGATGTAGCAATTCTATGATGTTTCGAAATCATCACATGCTTTCTAAGAGTTCATAAAAACATGCCGCTGTTACAAAAACATGTTTGTGTCAGCCTGAGTGAGACCTGCCCTTCTTGCCACAGAGGCCAATGTTTTCTCTACTGATTTCATGATTGGGATTTTCAGAAGACCTTGGGGCATTTCAGTGCTCAAGTACCGGTGACTTAGAGCTGTAAGGCTTGTCTGACAATACTCCTGCAGTCTCAGACTCTCCTGTGCGGATGATCATAGAAATAAAAGACAGAATTATATTTTCATCACCATATTCGAACCACTTCTCTTGGTACCATTAATCTAGGGCTTAATTCAAAGCCTGCTGACAGAAAAGCAAGTTAATTTTAGCAGGGTTGTTGTTGGGCCTCCCCCTGCTACCTGCATAAGGTGAAATGACCATCCTCAGTCACAGAACTACGAGACAATAATGGGATTCAGAAGTTGCTGCCAATGAAAACTATTACCCGCTACTGCCTGTACTGTGGAAACAGTTTTATTGATATTGGGCAAGTCGTCCACATCCTGATGTGGTTTGACTTCCTAGTGACCCCTTTTGCTCTCAAATGTGGTAGATATACAAAACATGAATGCCTTCTATAGCTTTAAAAAAACCCCAAACACACATGAAACGATCAAAAAGACAAATAGTTACAAACTTGCTGGTAAGATGAATACCAGAGTTAGACACGATGGACAAAACAGTGATAAAATATTAACTGCTTGCTATGTTTTTTCTGACTTTTATAGCCTCTTCAAAAGATGCAGGTATATTACACATTTTTAGATTCAAGGTGGAAGCCATAGTGAAAATAACAAAGAAAGCAGTTGAACACAGCCTCAGAATATCTGAGTCAGAAGACACTTGATTATTTTACCTGTAATTTTTGGTTCTCTAACTAGTTTCTACAAAATACAGTATGCCTTTGTTTTGTGGAAAGATGAAACTAGCAGCTATTATTCATTTACAACAGGGACCCCAAGCAGTGACAGCCAGAACCAGTGCAAGGTGTACAAGCAAAGTGTATGCAAATCCCCCCTAGCAGCCAAATCCTCCTCCTCTGTGTGCCTAAAGTACACATGGTGAGGAGTTGCTGATGGTGCTGGTATTGGAGCAATGTACATGCGGGGATCCCTGGTCTGCAAGCTGCTGCAGTGCTCCTTCTGAGAATTTGTTGATGGAAACACAGTATTTGTCACAGAATAATGATCTGCTGCCAGGAAATTCCTAGCATGAAAATGTGTTTCCTTTTGTCAAAACCAAAAGGTATAACTTTTTAAAACCAGTAGCAAGCTCTTCATTTTCCAGTAAAACATCTGCAGCCCTTTCTGAGAACAGACCAAGTCCTCAAGGGCTGCAGATATACTTTGGTCAATTACATTGCTTATTGTCTTTTGATCTTCTAATAGAACCAAGTGATATAAAGTGACATACCAAATGAAAGATATTTACAAAACAGTATAAAATAAGCTACTGTGGTATCATGGGTACATGTGACATTTTCTAAGGATATACTGTATTAGAGGTAGGTGAAAAAGGGGAGATGACTCTGTAACCTTCAAATATCCCAGGATCCTCCATTCACTAGTTTTTCTTCTTTTGCATTATTTTATTTTGCATTTTTGCAGACACAGAGGGCTTGTAACAACTTTGATACTTAGTTTTTTGACATATTAAGATAACCCTACTATTATTTAAAGCAGTGCACATCTTCTTTTGGTCCAAACAGGCAGATTCTGCCCATAATTTGAGACTGTATGCAAGTACATTGAAGCCTTTGCTTCTCTCTGTCTGGGCAGACCTAATACCAGTATGTCAACAATGGCTTAATCAAACCTCTTGTAAAGAAGATCACAACCACAGGTTAACACTTTTTCAGCAAGCACTGTTTAAATGCTGATGGTCTCTGGGAGAGAAGGCATCCCTTAGCTAATTTTCCATGCCCATCTTTGCACTGGACAGTCCTGGTGTGCCATCCTGTGTCACATGTTCGAGAACAAGAAAGCCACGGCCCTGTAACCCAGCGGGGTTGCGTGAGCTGTGGAGGTATTTTGCTGCTGCTGCTGCTGCCACTGCTGGTGACAGAGTTAGTAATTTGCCCTTGCTTCTTTGGCACGAAGAAACTATAACGGACATCCACATGTTGAGTTGGATCAGTCGCAAGTATCTGCACGATAAGGATCTCTTTTGTCGCAGAGTGTCCCATTGTGTGCAAGAAATCATCTTTGTGACTCCAGCCACTGTAGTTCATGACAGTCCCGTTGATGTCAATGATTGTTTCTGAAGTGGAGATCATGTATTTTCCATTGACAAGGTACTCACCATTTTTCTTTTTCAGGGCCAGGTATGCAGTGAACCTGCTCTGGTCCTTAGTCTTGAACTGCCGAACTTTGATGTGGGTTGCTCCTTCCGGGATTTTCACTACATCTGTGTAGCCCTTGCTGAATGAGGGGAAAAAAAAAAAAAAAAAAGAGTATTCAGTAGCTATCATGAAATAAGCCCCAAGTCTTACTGCAACACCTAATTAAGTCACAGGCATGACACATCTCGCTTCATTTTAGTTCAAGTCCTGAACCCATCTGGCTTGAGGCTCATCTAAGATTAATTTAACCAGGTTCCATGGTTTGTCTATTGTACTGCTCTTTATGTTCTTGAGGAAATTTCTACTGCACTTATTTCAAATTGCTTAATCTTTAGCTTTAGCAACAATTTTACTTGAGTCAGATACAAGAGGAATGAAAAATAACAGCTTATACATTTCAGCAAAGGGTGGGAGATATGAAATACGATGCATGCTTTGCCTGCCAAGGAAAAGATAATGAGATATGCATTGGTTACAGCTGTTCCTTGCTGTCTTTGTGATAATGATGATTAAGGAAAGTATGAGCAGAGTAACAGCTGGGTAGAGGTACCTTGGGAACTTTTAAAAATAATCTTGATCACCGAGAAAAAATTTGTTTACTTTGAAATGCACAAAGCCAAAGACTAATTGTCACGTGTCTAATATGAGGTGCACCCATACGGTTCATTTGTACCATCACAGAGTTCTCTCTGTTGCTACTTATGGAGTATCTGAATTCAGATTTGCAAAAAGATACTTAACTGTTCTACCAAAAGTGACAAGCAATTAAAATCTTCAAATGTGCTGGAACTTAACACTATCTCAAGTATATTATTTAACTTTACTGCTGTATAGAAAAAATCTAAAGACTATACATAGCCATAAGCTACCAGATGGACTTTGGAGACATGTATTGTCATTTCTAAACCTGTGACAAAACCATTTTGCAAGTATTTCAAATCTGAAAAGTTTAGTGCTGAAGCTTGTAAGAAAAAAGGAATGACAAAGTATACAAAATGATATAAAACTGAAGGGGTCTCCTTTGGGAATGTTTAAAGAAAAGACTGCTAATTTTGAGAATTTTTGGCTACACAAGTAAAGACTGCACAGATTAAATGCTTGTGCTATTCCCCTGCTTCTTCCAGCAGTTATGGGACAATGACTAAAACTCTATTGATTTAGCACCTCCATACAGCTGAAGGAATATGATGTAAAAAAAGAGGCTGTGGGTACTCTGGTCTACAGCCTTGTGCTAATATTTTTGCATAACAGTTGCCAAGATAACTGTTAAAACACATATTAAAGTTACAAAATCATTTATTCAAAACCTAAAAGTAATGCTGTATAATTCAAGTAATCTGCACAAAGAACTGTAACGCTCCATGTGCACAAAGAAGCACATACAACTTTAATTATCACTTTCCCAACTTCTGTCAGTTTGGCTTTACAACCTTTTAAAAAAAGCTCTTAGGAAGTAGTTTTCCAGAAGATTACGTTTTGATTGCTTAAAAAAAAAAAAAAAGAAAAGTACAAATGCTGGTATGGAAGTTGTCTGCAATGGGAAATACTAGTTTCCTCTTGTACATTTAATAGTTTCCCTGTACACCGAATGTACAGATTGCCATAGTTTGGTTTATAATAGACAGCAAGGCAGGAACTGCTACTTTTCAGTGGAGAAAAGATTATTTTACTACAGCTAGTGCCATTTCATATGTAAAAACAGCTTACAGACAATTAAGATTTCACTATTTTAAGGAGGGTTTTAGTTTAGAGGGTTTTATTTTAAAGTCATTTGCTCATAAAGTCATAGAATCACAGAATGCTTTGGGTTGTGTCCTGGGTTCAGCAGTAGCAGTCATTTTTCTCCTTAGTAGCTGGTACAGTGCTGTGGTTTTGACTTTCAGCCTGGGAACAGCACTGATAACACCGATGTTTCTAGCTACTGCTCAAATGTTTAGTCTGACCAAGGACTTTCTGAGCCTCATGCTTTGCCAGGGAGGAGGGGAAGCTGGGAGGAAGCAGAGACAGGACACCTGACCCAAACTGACCAAAGAGGT
>JANRGW010000555.1:13209-30849 GCA_024733675.1 Psilopsiagon aymara | reverse complement strand
GCAGCCTTCTCTTCTCCAGGATGAACAGCCCCAACTTTCTCATCCTATCTTCATACGGGAGGTGCTCCAGTCCCCTGGTCATCTTCCTGGCCCTCCTCTGGACTTGTTCCAACAGTTCCATGTCATGGAAATATTGAACAAGACTGGTCCCAACATCAGTCCCTGAGGGACACCACTCGTTACTGGTCTCCGGCTTGACACTGAGCCATTGATCTCAACTCTTTGCATATGGCCATCCAGCCAGTTCTTTATCCACCGAGTGGTCCACCTATCAAATTGACGTCTCTCCAACTTAGAGTCAAGGATGTCATATGAGACAGTGTCAAACACTTTGCACAAGTCCAGGTAGATGACATCAACTGCTCTACCGCTGTCCATCAGTTCTGTATCCCCATCATAGAAGGCCACCAGATTCGTCAGGCAGGATTTCCCCTTAGCGAAGCCATGCTGGCTGTCACCAAGCACCTTGTTGTTCTTCATGTGCCTCAGGATGCCTTTCAGGAGAATCCACTCCAAGATTTTGCCAGGCACAGAGGTGAGGCTGACTGCTCTGTAGTTCCCCAGCTCATCCATTTTCCCCTTCTTGAAAATGGGGGTTATATTTCCCTTTTTCCAGTAGCTGAAGTTCTATCATTTACAGTACGTTTATTAAAACTGATGTATGTTCTCATGCTTAGTACTGCTTCACCCTGCTTTTGTGGCTGAAGCCTGATTGCCATCTAATCCCAGGGCCAAAAGTGCTTCCTGTGCTCATAGATCCTTTGACGCTGTAGGAGCTCAAATTACTATGATGACTCTGTTATAAATGCCCAGAGATATTCAGGACACAGTTCTACACTGGGGGATGAGTGTCAACTCTTAATATAGTCATTTGTTACTTATGAGAGACAAAGATAGGTTTGGGGGCTTATTCATATTGAAATAAGTATAATGTAGTATAAAAGATTAAGTTAGTTGATTGTAGTGGAGAAATGTTTCCACATGAAAATAGATACCCAGGCTTCTTAGAGGAGGGTTGGTTGCCTGTGTGGTGGTGTAAGGGATAGGGCGCAGAGGAAATTATAAAGAATCAATGGCTGAAAGATCAAACATTAAGTTAACAAAAAAATTATACACCACTGAGATAAGGTGATGTGTGGAAGAAACTTCTTAATGGCTTTATTTTGTCGGTTGTTCTATAGCCAAGCTGTTGTTTTACTGTTCAGCACAATGCAAAATCTGTGCATGTGGCATAGAAAAGGCAGGGTGATTTAGTGGTTTCTGTCTAATTTTTTTTCCCCCCAATCTCTGTGCTTCATAAGTCTTTTCAGAGTTTTTATTGAAACATACTGAAATCAGTAAGATTTGTTGCGTGTATAGAAAGGATCTTGTAGTGCAAGTTTAGAAAACATTAGTAGTCTGGATGTTGAACGAGTTCCTCAGGAGATGCCCTTGTTCCTTATAAGTGCAAGGACAGTGTGAAGGAAAGGTAATTCTGAATTTTTGACCACATTTTAAAATTACAGCTGGTAGCTGTGAGCTGCCAGTTGATATATAGCTTGCTACGTTTTGGTGTCTGTAGGCCCTGGTACCTGAAGCAGGAGACAACAGCCAGAGGAACACAAAACGTGATTTCTACGTTTGTCCGGCGGCAACTGTAAAAAAAGTTGTAACTAGATCAACTCACTATTCTATGATTCTATTGTTGTTGAGTTGTTTCAGCTTGGGTTACTGAGAAGGTTTGATACTCTCTTTTGATTAATAAACCAAACTAGAACAGAGGATTTCGGCTCTGGTGGTTGCAGGAGCCGAGGTGGAGCCAGGCATCATCACGAGGCTGCTAGAAGGCACGCAGAGCTGTTTATAGCACTGCGAGGTAGTTGGGCATTATCTGGGATTTGCAACTCTCCACTAGCAAAACTTTTTTGGTTTTTAGCACTGTTAAAATAAGAATGATTTGGTATTATTTTAGAAATGCAAAGCTAAACAAATTAAATCCTACTTTAGTCTTGCGGATTTGGAAATTGGTTTTACATGCTTTTGTCGCAACCTGGCTGGATGAATCTAACTCTCTTTTTACAGTTTTGCCAGTGCTGCTGCTGCAGAAATTGTGTACGGATTGTAGTGGCAGTAGTGATCAGTGGGTCCCAGGGGAAGAGCAAGGCTTGTGGAGGTGAGGCTCACTTTCATGTCTCTCATTTTCTCCTGACTTAGTATGTCTTGAAGTTAAAAATGTCTTGCTGTTCAGGAAGCAGTCAAGTGTATTAGGAGGAGTCATAACCATGGTTAAATGCTGGTAGAATGATTGAATCATAGACTCATACCATACCAGGTTGGAAGGGTCCTGGGTAAGGATCATCTGGTCCAGCCTTTTTAGGCAAAGCATGACCTAGACTTGTCCCAGCTCCCTGTCCCGCTGAATTTTAAAAGTGTCCAACTTTTGAGAATCCACCACTTCTGTGGGGAGATGATTCCAATAACTGATTGTTCTCTTTGTGAAAAATTTTGCTCTTGTGTCCAGTCAGAATCTCCCCAGGAGTCACTTGTATCCATTATCCCTTGTCTTTTCCAAGTGACTACTTGGAGTCTCCATTGTCTTTTTAGCCACCCTTTAAATGCTGGAACATGGTGGTCAGGTCTCCCCTGAGCTGCCTTTTCTCTAGGTTGAATAAACATAATTCTCTCAGCATTTTCTCACATGGCAGGCTTCCCAGCCCTTGAATCATCTTTTTGGCCTTTCTCTGTAGACTCTCCAGCCTGTCCAAAGCCTTTTCTGTGTAGTGGGGCCCAAAACTCTACAGGTGTGGTCTCACAAGCACTGGTTGAATCCCCTCCTCTTTGTTAACATAATTAAGATGGATATTAAACATTAAATTACCCTATACCAAATTAGAGCTATAACTAAGTGAGAAACTCTTCAAGGATATTTCTGAAGAATGTCCCTGAAGAAAACAGAATTATCTAAAGATGAGTCTTAAGTATTTGTTACGTGTGGTTGTGCCATTCATGAAGAGAGATTTTGGGATGAGAATAGTGATATTCCACCAATAATCCAAGATCTGTTCCCTCAAAGGAGAAATTGTTACTTTTTCTAAAATGAGGGAAAAATAATTTACACAGTAAAGGATGGTAATAATTGCTGTAAGGGTTACTGTAGTTTTACACAGTTTCCTAGTTTCTTATGCCAGACTATGATACAGCATGTAAATAGTGTCTCATAAAACCAGTATAAAGATAACTTCAAGGAAAAAGTGTGACCTTATCAAGAATGGCAGGGCAGCTCTTCAAGAAGCCGCAAAAGCGTATCATGGTAGTGACCATTTGTAATCCTTTAATTAGATGATGTTACAGTAATGGAAAACTACTGTTTTTTTCTAGGTTCACCTGCAGCTAGAGCATGTATCTTTATGCTTTTTTTATTGTAAAGAATGTCTGAGCTTCTTTTTCAATTGCAAATGCTATACACTTTGCCAAAAAGCCCTTATTTTTCCTTGCCCCACCACTGTTTCATTTCATGGAAACATTAGAATGTATTCAAGATTTGTGCATCATTGTTATAGCTGAGAGGGAGATAATTGATCTCTGTTAGCATATTTTTTGAGACAGTATTTAAACTGCCCTGGGGATGTTTGAGAATGCGTAGTAAAATCAGATTATTTTTACTTACAGTATTGTGTGAGCACTTACTTTGAGAGAGACTATATTCTACTAGGTATGGAAAATTAAAGTGAGTATTTGCTTACAGGTGATTATATGGCTCTGATTGCGCGTAATGGTGGAAAGCTCTATGGAGAAGACCTTATTTGTTCTTGAAGGCAGTGCAACAAAATTTTCAGTTGCTTTTCCCTGTTTACCAGAAGAGTTTCAGGCTTACTGGAATATTACATCTAGCCAGACTTGAATACATGGAAATGGTAAAGTACAGCTTCACAAAATAGATATCTCTTGAGGTGAAATTTGAATTTTCAGAGGAGGCTTAAGTATTTAGGGAAAATGAAGATTGGGTGAAGTCAAGAAAGACTCCTTGATAGTATTCTACTTGCATTCCTTTCAGAATGCATGTACTATGATGATGTTTTGATTTCATCAGAATAATTACCTTTATTTAGTAATTGGTTTGAGAAAAAAAAAATAAAGCTGAACAAAAGACAGGCGTGAATTGTTACATGACCTTTATTATGCACTGGAAGTCAGAAAAGAAGTGTGAGTTCATGCTGTGTGGACACTTATTTAAAGAGGTAATGAAATATTTTACTTTAAATTCTTCCCCCCCCCCTAGAACTTTTCTCATTTTCTTGTGTATCTTCACTTTGAGGAGAAAGGAGTGGCCAACTAAATTCAGCCATGGATGGGTTTCAAGTTATTATGGTTCCAGTTATAGATAGAATGAACTTCAAAACCATAATAAAGATGAATTGTGAATTAAAATGGAATTTAAAAGTATCATTTTAAGCAATAGACTGAAGATCCAGAAAATGGAGCTCTGGTTCTGAGTAGAAAAGCACATGATGACCTAAGGCAAATGATATTATTGTTAAATGCTCTTGATACAATTTCCTTTGGTTTTGTCGCTGGAAGTTATCCATCCCACGGGTTTGCAGCTCTCTTTGAGATGTAGGTAACTAAGTAGCATAAATTTAATTTAGTTCTCTTTCAAAGTAGACTTAAGCATTTGTTTTTGATTCCAATTTCAGGTTTACTGGTATTATTTTTCTGAATTTCACAGAGCTCTGAATTTACAATTGTGTAATGAGGTTCAGAGTCTTTTCTTTAAATTTTAATTATTTGTGGTAAACAGTGTGGCCATTTTAATGTTTCCTTTTTGTTAGGTGAGATGCCTGGCATGTCTTGGCACCCCTGAGCAGCAGGAGTAAGACACTGGGATTTATTTTTTCACTTTAAAAATAGCCATGGCAATACTTAATTTTGAGACAAGTCCCAGGAAGATCAAATTAGGTTGCTTGTAACACTCATATGCACTTGTTTTTTTGAAATAATTTAAAAGAAATACTTCTTTGCATGGAAGGAACAAAATGACTATGATCATGATAATATAGATTTTTAAAATCTTGTCAGGATTTTTAAAAGCTTGTTCTTCAGGTATATAGCCTGGAAACTGGGGTGGCAGATGCGTTCATTAGCTGTTTATGTGTACAGTGACCAGTGCTCTGGAGTGAAGTTTTGAACTCATATAACTCTGTTTTGACCCACTGGAATGACAGTAATGAGTAGTAGCACAGTCTTTGTTTTCCTAAAATTTATGCCGGCACGTGCGGCTTATGCTGCTTAAATTTTGAACCCACACTTGGGGAAGTGAAGAGGGTGAAGCTACTACTGCTAATGAAACCTTAATTGTTGAGGTTAAAGGCTGAATATTCAGAGGCTGCAAACTCCCTCAAACTTGCTACTGGTGCCATTTAAAAATGATTGGGCACTTCAGTTTAATTTGCTTGAAGGTGGAGAGCTTAGGAAACTTACTTGAACCTAGAAATAATTCTGACAGATGATTTTTATATGCATGAGAAAAGTTTTATAGTGGAAACCTTAACTTCTAGTGTTGTAGAGTTGTCATAAAGGCCCTAATGATTTCTGAGTTAATTATATATCTGAACACATAGGCTGATAAACTACCCTTTAGAGACTCATGTCTAAGTACCAAATGCTGGATGTACTCTTTTGCTACGAAACCTGCTTTATCTCTTCGGCTGCACAGCTCTGCTAAGATCTAGGAAATGGATTTATCTTCTTAGTAGTATTTCACATCTAAATAAAAGCCTCCCAGACACGTCTCCTTAATTTATAAATAAACGACATAAGCACATTAGACCTCAGTTGCTGATTGTGTAAAATGCTTTGGGGCAACTGTTAGGGAAAGCTCTTCTGTATTTGTAGCAACATCTTTGTGTGTGCCTGTTAGTGTTTCAGTCAAGTGGTTCCTAAAATACTTGCATCACTGGGGATCCACAGTGCCTTGCTGTGGAGGAAGAGAGAGGCTGAGCTTTTCAATGAGGTATCTCCTTAGATTGCAGGAGAGCCGTACTGGGACTGGAGAGGTGCTGCAGCAGCTTGTGGTTATCCTCCAAAATGCTGCGTTGCATCTTTTGGGAAAGGTATGTCCCTGGGAAAGGGATGTCTCAGGCTGACCTGGGAAACAAAGGGAAGTGTAGCCAAATAGGACAGGACAGGCTTATCTCTCGCTGACTGAGGAGAGAAAATAACAAAGGATGCATTAGTAGAAATACTTGTTCTTCTTATTTGGTTTTGGATTAAACTTGTTAGTTTAATAGTTAAGGAGTGCAACATGGAAAGCATTCTGCTTCAGAGGTGGTTCAGATACATTTTTGAAAGACTGTTACCCTTTGGCTACATTTAATTCTGTTTTAAATATGTTTATTTTCACTTAGAAAGTTCAGCTACAATTTGGATTGCTTCCCTGTTGAAGATAATTTGATTTCAGATTGCAGCAGTTCAGAATTACAAAGATAGAAGAAAAATTCTTCCATAAAAGCTGCACTGTATGTAAATCATACTTTTCAGGCAAGGAGTTTGTGTTAAGTTACAAGTTATGTCTTAAACATGAATGATTTATGGTTTTGATATAATAGTTTAAAATTCTGCTGAGCACGCCTGTTTTTAATAGCTTATGTGTCATCCAATTGCACATATTTTGTGTATGTATGAAAGTGAATGTTGAAGTTGAAGATGACTTAATGGAAAATGCCTTTCAGAAACTTGTTGTGACATAGCAGCTGTGCAGTACCTGAAGATGGCCTACAAGAAAGCTGAAGAGGGACTTCTACAAGGGTGTGTAAAGAATAGGATAAAGGGAAAAGGCTTTAAACCGAAAGAGGGTGGATTTAGATTCGATATTAGGAAGCAGTTCATCACTGTGAGGGTGGTGAGGCACTGGCACAGGTTGCCCAGAGAACCTATAGCTGCTCTATCCCTGGAAATATTCAAGGCCAGGTTGGATGGGGCTTTGAGCAACCTGGTCTAGTGGAAGGGTGTCCCTGTCCATGGCAGGAAGGTTGGAACTGGATGATCTTTAAGGTGCCTTCCAACCCAACCCATTCTGTGATGCTATGAATACTATTCTTTTGTGTCAGAAATACTAAAACTGATATGAGTTCTCAATAGGTTTGCAGAAATGTTGGTCTAGAACTACTCTGAACCTGGTTGGTTATGATGCATTATTTGCTGATGCCATTTTCCTGTTTACATAAGTCGATTTGCACTACAAAATATTGGACAACTGAAAACCACCTGCATCTGATGAGGTATTGAGACAAATACTCTGGAGGCTGGCCAGGTTTCTGCTGTGCTTTTGCTTACGTGGTTGACAGTAACATCTGGTAAGGCAGATGTTGAATTCTAGAGAGCCGTAATTATTTTGAGAGTGGGGAGAAGTTGTCACACGTAGTTATTATCATGCTACTATCACAGGTATTAAAATGAAAGAGATCATTTTGTTCTTTGCTGACAGCATATGTTTTCTCAGCTTTGGAGATGTGCTATTTTGATTGCTATTCAATATGCAGATTCAAAGTTATCTAGTTTGTTTTCTTTTTTTAAGCAGCTTGAAGGTTAAAGAAGAGCAAAGAGACTGCAAATGCAAAGTTTTTTGTTTCTTTCGACTACCAGTTCTATTGCAATTGTGTTTGCTGCCAAAATATGCATCACACTGTTCCCTAGAGCCCTTCATAAATAACTGTTAGATTTTGTACTAGTAAAAGGGAAGTGCCTTAGCTGTGTTCATCTCAGGTGTTAGGAGTTTGGGTTTGCTTTTGGTCTGGTTTTATTTTTTTCTCATTTTCAGGCACAGTATTACTGGAAGGAATAAGACAGTTGAGATGTTGGGAATTTATGTATTTGCAGGGGTATTATGGAACAAATACTTGATTCTGTACCAAGAGAGAGATATAAACTCTTTTAATAGAATAATTCTGGAAGCTTTAATTTAGTTGACCGACTTGGTATCAGTAATTAGCATCCATCTATGATTTTTATAAGAACCATCTTTCCTTGAAACAGGAAGAACTTACTACTTCCTGATTATTTTTTCTTTTTTGACAGTAAATGTCGAGTTTTCATCTTAAAGCTTTGTCTTTGGATGTCTGAAAAAGTAGAAATTAACATCTTGTGAAATTTCTCAAGTCTAGTCAGATGCACAGTAATGTTTTAACATGTATTTCAAAGCTTATGTTTGCAGTAGTAACATTTAATCGTTTCTTAGACTACACAAGTTTTTAAAGTGGCTAGGAAAAAATTGCATGGGCTAGCGAAATCTCCCTTCTCCCTAGGTTCACAGAAGCCCAATCAAATGTACTGAACAATCTTTGTGTGATCTAGGATGAAGTTGTGTTGTTTTTATTTTTTTTTTTTAACCTTGTATCTTCATAGGATAGATATTAAACCAATTTGAGTAAGTGGGCCCTGCCTAAATACTGGTAAGAGTCCCAAGCTGAGGATGTGAGTACTATAAAGTTCCTCTCATGTCTTATTCTGTCTAAATCTGAAATTAGTAGGAAGAACGATTTTATAATAATCTGAATTCAGTCAGCATTAGAAATGGTGGGTTTGTGTTTGGGTTTTTTTTTAACACAATCTTGGTCACAGCTTACTAAAAATTAGTGTTCTTTATTTGAATGTGTGAATCCTTTGTGTGAAGTTACTTTAACTGTGTTAGTATTTTTTTCGATCTCTCCTATCCATGTAGCTCCACAAGTGCTCAGGTGGCCCAGAGGCAAGTGAAATCACAAAAAGGTAATTCTGTGCTGTCCAGACATCTGTACTTTCCATTTGCTGTTGTCCTCAGTTTACATTTTAGGCTGTGCTTGCTGCTCGATGAACATAGGTGGCTGCAGACTGCTTGACAACCACTAAAATAATGGAATGTCCTTCATCTTCTGGGGTGATACTTTTATTAAGATGGCTTTTCACCTGTTTTATTACTGAATGAGTGCTCCAAGCCCTCTGTGGTTTATCGCTTTTCCACTGTAGACCTGTAAATTGCTTTACTTTCTAGTGGCTTTGCATTCTTTGTGTAATCGCTTCCTCCCTTGCACACTGCCAGTGCCCGAGTTTCCCAGGGTGAGTCATTAAGTGGGATCAACTTGACTTTGATGCAAAAGCTTTATTGTTTTGTGATGTGTTGCATAGGAATGGTTACCATGAGACACATATTTTGCAGCTTCCTGGTATGGTTTGTTGATGGAACAAGCTTAAGCGATTTAACATCGTTTTCTGCCCTCCAGTTTTACTGCTGCTGGATGAAAAGGTCTATTTAGTTTTATTCTCCTTTTTTATGTGTCAAGCACCTTGTCTTTGAACCGTACTTAAGCAGTGCACTAGGTCAGCATTTAGTTTCAGATGTTTCTCAGTTGCCCTCATTGAACTGCATCAGTTAACCCTGGAAGAAACTTGGGTCATTTTTACATCTTCCATGGAACATTTTTCCCTTGATTATATAACTGCATGTAACCAGGTGAATTCCCATGCCATCTTGGTAGCTTACTTGTCAGTGTCCTTGTGCAACAATTTACTTACCCCAGTCATTTCTTGCATTCTCTACCAGCTTTTTCTCCTGGAAAGCATGGTGGCCCATTTTTACTCCCTTATTATTCCTATTCTAATCTATTTGAAATGATCTATTAATATATTATGAAGATACTGAAATAATCTGTTTTTCTTATTCCTATTCTATTTGAAAACTTTGTGCTATTTCAGACATACCTGAAACTATTTGCATGTTTATATATGATTGCAGATCCGTGTTGTAGTAATAGCAGATAAATTACATTTTAAATGTGGATGATATCAAAACATGGTTCACAATGTGGTTTTGTGACTCATCCATTTGGTTGCATTGGAAACTTGCTCGTGATAGCATGTTTCAGATAGGTATTTCCTAGTTTCCTGTTTGCTTGCTTCTTAAATTTGTTCTTAATACCTGAGTTTGTGCTTGAAAAAGTTTATCTGTGGTGGATGGAGCATCAGAGCAGAGCAATACAGCAGCCATCTCACTAGTGATCTGAAAGTGTGCTCTCGCACTCTTTGTCAGGTGGCTCTTGGCTATGTTTCCTGTTTCCCTCTAGGGACCAGTGGATGTATGGATCTGAAGCAGTTGGTCTGTGAGGCTGTTCTTCAGTTTCTTTCTTGAGTTGTTTTGCTGCTTTGCTGTAGTCAAGATATTAAACCCTTGGACTATTATCAGATACACTTTACGAGCTTAAGATTTAATGTGAATATATCTTGTCATTACTTGTGATCCTGATTTTTCTGCTGGACAGCCACATATACATATGAGGTGCTCTGCATCTTGATTTAGAAAAGAGCCAGAACTGGGCACAGTTTCTGTTCTAGGATGGCACTTACCTTATTAGTAATGTTGTATAAAATAAAATAGGAGTTGCTTCTTTGTAAACTTTCATCTATGCTGGAGAATAGTTGAGTGCTGTTTTTCAAGACTAGATTTTGCTAGCGTTGCCATAGTGTGTCTGCTAATTTATCAGATAGCTTCCTTTAGGAGTATGATTGCCAGATGCTCTCTGATGTTCATTAAACTGGAATCAACATCCTTATGAACTCCATAAAGATGAACTGTAATGCAGCTACTTTAAATAGGGGGGAAAAAAACCATTGTAACCCTTAAGAAATGCGGTGGCTGTGATATATGAGACATCTTGATTGCAGTGGTCTTCAATGGGAAGACAAACAAATGCCCCCCCAAAACAAGCTAGTGAATTAAAATTAAGTTTTTCAAGTGCTAACAATATTGCTGCCTACTTATATATTCATAAAAATTCACACTTATCACACTGATGGTGCAAAATGTTCTATTTGAGAAAATGCAAACTTACATTTCAACAGTGCAATATATTAGGTAACATGCTAAATTCTGCCCAATGAGCATTAATATTGGAGTTATGTCTAAGATAAATGTTAGGCTACTGTTTATTATATGTGTAATTTCTACCTCAATTATGGGCGGTGGGTTCTGAGACTGAGATAGCAGAGCAAGCTCTTATGAAGCCAATTTTTAAGTTGTTTCTTACTTAGAGTGTTCTGATTTCAGTGAAAGATTGGGTTAAACTCTTAAAATTTAAAATTTAATACAAGGTTAAAAGATGTCCATATCAAACATTTTCAAAATATTGTGCTTTTTTACATGCAAAGTGAAGAAAATATAAAATTAGCTATAAAATTTGAAATGCGTATTTCATAATTTACTCTGCCCAATAATATAAAAAGGTGTGGACTCCAGTTCAGCAACCCATAACACTAATTAATTAAAAACAACAGCAAAGAAAAGGCAAGAAGATAAACAGTAGAAATTTTCAGCATCATCATAACTTTCACTGTTAAGACTGTGCAAGCTAGCCCCACTTCTGAAGATCAATAAACTTCACAGATCAGGCATGTAATTGAAACTGCCTCCTTTTCTGTGCCACTGCCAAATGCATCAGAGCATACTGTAAGAATTCACACTCAATAATTATGGCTCAGTTAATGGTTGTATTATGCCTTGAGGTAATCTGTTTCTGACTCTCCTGAAAAAAATTTGTAATATTGTAAGGGAAATGCATGCGTTCATTAACCATCTAAATCCATCCGTTCTTCTTCAGTGTGGGGCCTGGCTGCTCTTTACAATATTTTTATTAAAAAGAAAAAAAAAAAAAAAAAAAAAAAAAAAGCTTTCCTCCATCATTTCTTTGTTAATTCTGCATAAACGATCGGGTGCAGAGGGGAAAAAGTGTATAGCAGTTTGTGGTGGCAGATGTGACATCTCTTGGGCGAGTAGTCATTTGCAATAGCATCTATCTGGAGCACAGGAAACAGTGGAGATGCTTCCTTCAGATGCAACATTTGGCCTCCTGTCATAAAGGCATTTTGCCACTTGAATAATCCAATATTTTGTTTAAATTACCAAACTTTTTTTTTTTCCTTGGTGAATTTTTCAGAGTCAAAGCTAAACTTGCATGTGTCGTGGGTATTTTTGGAAGCAGTAAGAGTTGAGCTGTGTCTGCAATGGCAGTTATAAATCATAAAGTGGCTCTCAAGGCATGTCTAACCTGCACGGTTAACCAGGAAAAAGGTGAACTGTGTAGCCAGTAAGAGTATCAATTGCTCAGAGGAAAACCTGTGCATGTAAGTTGTTGCATTCCTATGCAGGGCTGCTTGTGTTGGGCTGCCTGCAGAGACTTACACTTGTTGCAGCAAGTGAAACAGTGGGCTCCTCCCGGGGTACCCTAATACTAGCAACAAGCTTCTTGAAAGATCTTCACTATGAGGATAGTGAGGCACTGGCACAGGCTGCTCAGAGAAGCTGTGGCTGCCCATCCCTGGCAGTGCTCAAGGCCAGGTTGGACAGAGTTTGAGCAACCTGGTCTAGTGGAAGGTGTCCCTGGCTGTGGCAGGGAGCTTGGAAAAAAATGATCTTTAAGTCTTTTCCCACCCAAACCATTCTAAGATCTAATCCAGGTAGGTCTTAGAAGTTTTCTTTCCAGATCTTAGTTGTTTCAGGCTTTATTAATGTGACTAGTGTTTCCATTTCCCTCTACTTTGCAAATGAAGTTTGAATTGCAGATTATGTAGAGTCACAATTTAATAAAAAACATTATTTAATAAAATAAACCTTTTTTTTTATTGCTGACCTATACTGTACTATTCCATTCAGCCGTTCCCTTTGAATTTGTAGTGATTAGTTTACTACTGGTGATTTAAAAAGATGACAAATATCTCTTCATACTTTTTAAATATGGCTACAGTTTAAATTCAAACAAATTACTTAAAAAGAAAATGAGAGGTTATTTATTGTATATTCTCCTCATACAGTGAAGCACTGGGGAGTATGCTCTGCTTTTGAGTTATTGCTTGCTAGGGAGATCCATCGTAAAGTCCTACTCTGTCTGAAACAGTGTTATGCTGTTAAAATGTGCATGATGGCATGTGGTCCATAGAGGCACAAAGCAGTTGATACATTATTATCATTATACAGAAATTTCAAGTTAGCATGGTGAATTTGTGACCTTGTGAATGAAAAATGTTTGGGCCCTATTCTTTTTAGTTTTTTTGTTTGTGTGTTTCTTGTTTCATTTTTTCTTTTTCCCTCCTAAGACCACTTGTGTTCAGGTGATACTGAATTTAAGTGAGTGTAAAACTGTATTTAAAGTAGGCGAATTTGGATGAAAGAGCGCTGCAACTCACAGCAGTTGAAATTGGAACAGGCATTGATTGTTCAGCTCCAATTTGATCTCCTGGGTTTTTCAGATAGAGTCTGGATTTTGCCATAGTGTCAGGTACGAAGACACTTCTTTCATTAGGTCCAAGAATAATGACTGCATATGTGAGTGTTGATGAAATTGACCCTGAATTCCTAGTGATTTTGGGAGGGAGGGGACAAAACAGTTTTCACTTATTTTTCTGCTTGTGGAAAAGCTGATGGAAATTTTGAAACTCTACATTTTGGAGATAAGAAATGGGTAGTGTTCTTTTAATAATAGTTTATTTTATTTTTTTTTTTTCAATTATTGACTGAAATGAAGACTTTTGCCCAACTTTTGGATCTGTACTGATGACTCACTAGAGGCTTCTGACTGTATAAGATTCCTTAATAATAAGGTTATATAACTAATATTAAGGTTAATAACTAATATCCAGTGGAAAGGTCGAAATGGAGATTTTCATGTAAAAGTAAGAAAACTTTCTGGTTTCAGAGTCCTTGGGCATGTTCAGAAGCAGTTGTATGTGTCTGCAGTTGCAATGTGCTGTTTGTGACATGCTGTCAGTACAGGTGGCATAAAAAGTGAGGTCAAACTTGTCAGACATGTGTGTCAAGAATATATCTGCTTTTGAAACTTATCAGTCTGGAGGAGACTGATAAGACGACCAAAAGTAATCTTGGGTTGAGAAAAGAGAGAGAATAGCAGGATTTAAGATGATAGGGGAGAGGTGAGGTAAACAATAAAGGCAGGCGTGGGATGACAGGTTTTTACTTATAGTGTTAACAAATAACGTCCTACCTAAGAAAGCAAAGTGTATGTTGCTAATCCTGTAGTGACATCCTTGGAGCCAGCCTGTGTCTGTGTGGCTTTGTTCCTGTTAGTGTTTTTTTCATTCTTCTGCCACCTTGCGTTCCAGGGAAGGGCGACAAGGGCGGGCCTTTTGGTCATCCCTGTTGTGCATCCCTGATGCTCTGCTGCTTAACCTTGCATGCAGGTCTCTGCCGAGGTTCTGTTATCTTTTCAAAGGCAAGAGACACAGAAGATGTGCTGGTATCCTAAGCAGGCGCTATCTTATGATGGTTTCAAAAAAACGTTGTCATCTGATGCTTGTTTGAGCCTGACTTGCTTTGGACTGTAGCAAGCAGTGCTGGAGTTGGTTTTATAGCTTGAGCTCTGAGGCAGAGCCATACGGGACAGTGATACAAGTGGCACCTTCACTCCAGGTACCTATTTGAAATTCTGGGGTGCAGGATGATGCCTCTCGCAGGTCTCAGGTGCCTGTTCATCTGCTCCTTTATCAGGATTTCCTTGACTGCTTCATTGCAGATCCTAAGCCTACTGAGTAGCTGGGGTGTGTGATACTCACCTAAGGACTGTTTGTGGGTTTCAGTGGGCAGGGAGTCAAATTGTTTTGTTTTATTAATTGAGTTCTAATTTTCTCCATGCCCTTTACTT
This sequence comes from Psilopsiagon aymara, assembly GCA_024733675.1. Classification (NCBI taxonomy): domain Eukaryota; kingdom Metazoa; phylum Chordata; class Aves; order Psittaciformes; family Psittacidae; genus Psilopsiagon; species Psilopsiagon aymara. The sequence goes on along the minus strand of JANRGW010000555.1, from coordinate 16,192 downwards.
AGTAGTTAAAGTATTTGTCTTATGTTTCCATTACCCTAGCTATTCTATGATTAACTGACTAGTGGTGATTCACTATCTTGTGCTGTTCTATTGTACCTGTTAAAGAAATTACAACTGTTTCTTACAGGTAAGTCAAGAAACACATTACTCTGGGGTGCCTATCTCTGACATTTCATTTGTCTGCCGTATTGTGCAGGGGTAGTTACCTTTGTGCCAAAATTGATTATGGGCAGCTTTGGGATTACATAATCTGAGAAAGAGGGGGAAAAAAAATAAATCCATCTGTGTTGAGAGGACTTGGTGAATAAGGAATAGGCAAGAGTTTTCCAGACATAAACAGGAGCTTTCTCGCTCCTATGTTCAGACTTATCACTGAAGTTGATATAACCAGAATCATAGAATCATTTAGTTGGAAAAAGACCTTTAGGGTTATCGAGTCCGATCATTACCCTAGCACTGCCAACTCCACCACTAAACCATGTCCCTAAGTGCCACATCTGCACATCTTTTAAATCCCTCCAGGGATGGTGACTTCAATCTAAACGTCCCTGACACAACTTGAGGCCATTTCCTCTTGTCCTGTCACTTTTACTTGGGAGAAGACACCGACCCCCACCTTACTCAGTCCTCCTTTCAGGTAGTTGTAGGGAGTGCTAAGGTCTCTCCTGAATCTCCAGGCTAAACAGCCCCAGCTCCCTCTGCTGTTGCTCGTAAGACCTATGCTCCAGGCCCTTCACAAGCTTTGTTGTACTTCTTTGGACAAGCTCCAGATTTCTGCTTTCATCAAAATTGCTTGACTGTCTCTTAGAATGGTCACACTATAGGAGATGGTTGGAGAGTTAAGCTTGTCTCCCTTTTTGCTATAGTACATTTATTCACAACATATACAGTGTTTCCAACAGTCCTTGGATCACTGTGTGGCAAGAAAGAAATACCATTTAAAAGAGTAAGTCTTGTATTGGCTGGGTATCATTTTATAATCTAAAGAATTTAATTGATAACTATGTAAATTACTGTTACATTCTCAGCAGTTATAAAGTAATTACTTTGTTGCTCTTAAACCGTTACTGTATGTCCTTTTCATCAGCAACGGCTTGTGAGGGTCTACTAGCTGTTTTTTTATGCTGCTATGCCAAATACTCCCTTCAGTTTAACTGAAGACAGTAACTTTAAGCTCTTACTTATTTGCTAGGAATGAGTCAAAATCTGTACTGGGCTTGTGGCTTTGCTTTTACTTTCCCCTGTGAGTGCCAAATGATGTGCCCTCCATCTGGTGTCAGGATTACAGAGGAAAAAGGAAAGGATTAGGAATACATTTACAGGAAGTGGAAAAAGATTTTCACTGGCTGTTGATTTAACAAGGTAGTATCTCTGCAGTCAGAAATGAAATTGTTAGCCTGTTTTTTTTTCCGGAATAGGCTTCTTGTTGTTTAGAGTAGTTTTCTTTATATTATAGCAAGTGAGTGGGCCTTACACATATCTTATTATGTCCTTTTCCTCTCATCAGTGTAAATCAAACTGGTGTTTGGCTTAATGTTTGCGGTACCCCAGACTCTCAGTTTTCTCTGTCTCCTTACAGAAACATAGATCCTGTGGTGTGGCTATCCAGTGAGCAGGAGATGGAGGGTATTTCTATTCCATGTACCTCTTATTTATTGTAATTGTGATTGCATGCCTAGACTAGAGGTGTGCCGCCATTCCTGGCAGCATCCAAAATTCCATGTGTGTTGAATATCTTCTAGTGGGTCTGTGCATGCTGAATCCTGTAGGCTACCACCAGGCTCCCACAAGAGAAGGGACCCCAAAGGCAGCAGAGCTGGCCAGCAGCAGGTGACATTTCTGACAGGGCCCTGCAGTGGTGGCCCCAAACCTGCCCATCTCTGGCGGCACAGGTAGGGCTGGGTCACACTGTGACAGCTTGCGAAGCATCAGATCAAAAGAGCATAAGACTGCTGTCCCTCTGTGCAACTGTGTCACTGCCTTTTTCTTTTTAATATCACATAAAGCAGAATTACCACCACATAGCAGAATGATTCATCTTCTCTGTTGTAACTTGCTGAAGCAATGAATGTTACTGTATTAAATAGGAATGCTTTTCTGACTGCTGAGTGTTCTTGGGTCATTTCTGTTGCATTCTCTTTTGGAATCCTAAGAGCTAAATGGCTTTTAATGAAAGCTGAAAATCTGACCTCATCACAGTATTCCAGGAGCTAAGACTTCAGATAAATGCAAAATAGATTTGCATGGCTAGAAACTTTTCATTTGTAGCTGTAGGCATTTCCATATGAATTTGAAACTAAAACTGGGGGAAAAGGCTTCAGCATGAACCAGGCATGACATTGCAACTACTGCGTGCTTGTCTCAGTAATAACTATTCTTTTCTGTAAAAATTTTGCTGATAGTTTGTCACTGATGTGCCTAAAATGAGGGCTATTTATAGAAAGTGAGTGTTATCTTGGCAGGTTGTTGTGTCTGTGCTTTTGCTCCTCTGCCCTAGCGTATGTTTATGAAATTGCTTTAAGTTGTATTTTATGTGTTTGAAGCACTACTGGACTTTTCTTGGGGATACGCCAAACATATTCTGGGTATTGTAAGTAATAATAGAATTGATACAGTCAAGAATCCCAAACTCTTCTGATTTTTTTTCAGTTACACTTTTTTGTGAGTATGCCTGTGTTAGGAGATTGAAAAAATTGCCATGTTAAAATTCATGTATTATTGATAGTATCTCAAAAATCATAAAATCATAGAATAGCTAGGGTTGGAAAGGACCTTAAGATCATCTGGTTGCAGCCCCCGTGCCATGGGCAGGGACACCTCCCACTAAACCATGCCACCCAAGGCACTGTCCAACCCAGCCTTGACCACTGCCAGGGATGGAGCATTCACAACTTCCCTGGACAACCCATTCCAGTGCCTCACTACCCTTACACTAAAGAATTTCTTCCTCATATCCAATCTAAACTTCCCCTGTTTAAGTTTG
>JANRGW010000555.1:0-13000 GCA_024733675.1 Psilopsiagon aymara | reverse complement strand
GGGATTGCTCCAACCCAGGTGTAGGACCTTGCACTTGTCATGGTTAAACTTCATCAGGTTGGCATCAGCCCACCTCAGAGGCATGTCAAGGTCCGTCTGGATGGCAAAAATCAATCATTACATATTGTCTCCTTATGATCATATGTATGATGCCATATTTACTATGCATTCATCATCTGACAACTTCAGCCATTCATTTTAATAATGTTTCTGATGCTATGCTCAGCAGGAATTATTTGATAATCTGAGCTGAAATAATTAGAAATACTTGCTTTTGGAGATGGGTAATCAGATTATGTTCATCTCTCTATTTCAGGCTTTTTAAAGCTTTTTACGTAAATGGCTTCTATAGTTGTAGGTGTATCTTTTTATGATTTCAGTTATATTGGGGAGGTTTATATAAATTCAGTAATTATCTGCTGAGGGAGGCCACTAGAAGAAACTATTCTGTACATCATTGGTCTACCTGTTTCAGGACAGTGAGCAAAATACTGATTTCATTGCTGAAAACAGTTCTGTACAATGATGGTTCACAAATGGATTTTCTGGTAGAAACAGGTCTGTTTGAATTGAGCACTTCTTCAGAGTAGTGCAAGAGAGAATTATGGTTGATCTTGGCACTAGAAGATTTTTGAAACATAATGTGAATAATGATTTCTGTAAGTGCTCACATCTGATAGAATTTTGTAATATGAGTGCCTTTGTCACATTGCAGAACTGATGAATGTAACAGAAATAGGCAGAAAAGCTTTGATTAATCTAAACTTTACCCTTTGTGTGGTATTGTAACATGCATGGCACAGCTTTGCTCTGTAATTAACCCAAATAGACAGAGTTCAGTGTATGTGTGGCAATCCTGTAATTTTTCTTATCAGAACAGTTTACACTAAATCTTTGACCTCATTTGAGAGTAGGGTTTTGGGGTTTTTTTTGGGTGGCTCTTTAAGTGCTCCTGTAATTGTCTTATTTCCAGAAGATACTAAGGAGCCATAAATTATCATGAGTAGGCTTGGTAGTTTCTTTGTGTCTTGGAAAATACAGGTGGTCTAAAGTGTGTTAAAATCCAAATACACAAGGAAGAATAATTGCAAATGGGAAAAACAGGTGTTGCTTTTGTTTACTTAAACTTTTTGGCTGGTAACAATATATCTCTCTTTCTCCCTTTCAGTCTTATGTTTTTGTCAGCTGTGACCCTGCAGAGTTAAAGGGGCATTCTACAAAGAAAGCCAGAGAAACAGGTGAATATGTTTACCCAGCAGGACAGCCTAACGTGTGGTGGGCTTTTTTCCCTCTAAAATGGGAACTAACAGCACCTGGAAGCTGTTGTGGGGCTTTCTTCAAGGCTTTCATAAATGACGCTGCTGGTGGAAGGAACAGCTAGTTGTAGCTGTGTCTCCTGGGGTTTGTGCTTCATCTGGCAGGAGACAAGTTAAACCGTAGCTAGAAGAGTCCAAGGGTAGAGAAGGCAGGTTGTGTTCCAAACATCTTGTTTGCTTGCATTTGTCAGGAGTTGCACTGAAATCTTCTAAGTGTTTCTGCAGTCAGCCTTAAATTGGAAAATAATGGCTGCGGTTTAAGCAGTTGTTAGGCTTCTTCCAGTCACAGCAGTTTGTGCTGTATGCATATACTCTCTCACACAAGTGCATGCATGGCTTACCAGTTGTGCCTGTGAGTTTATATATATGTATATATATATATATATTCTATGTATCTCTGACTTTTGGATGAAAAAAACACAATTGTTAAAATTTGCTTTAAAATTACATGTTCCTCTAAGAGACTCGCCTTTTGGTAGGAAGAAAAGTAGGTATTTTACGATTAGTCTGGTTTGGTGTTTATCCTTAATTTGGCATCATGTGGAAACCAGTATATTATTTCAGGCATCATTGTTTTGGAAATATGAATGGATAGAAACAATGTGCCTTTCAATGCCTTTAACTATGGGGGCGGTTGTTCTGTCATTCGCTGGTGAAGATGTATCTTTCTGTTGTAAAAGTATATGTCGGATATTGAAAGCTGCTTTAGTTGTAGTAGCTGTTATACTTCATTAAGTAGAGACCACTTGGTCTCAATTCATGTCATCCGGTGACTTTCTGAGCTTTTAACTTAGTTGCTGGAGTCCTGCAGTTTATTTTATCTTAATAATAGCATGCCTTTTAAAAGGTCAGGCCCATTCACCTAGAAGATTTTGATGTGGTGATTTCATTTCAGGAAACAGAATTGCTGGTGCCTGCTGTGGGTGCCAGAGAAATACTGAAAGTGGACTTGTTGGATGGTGGCTGGCTGAAAGATTGCAATTCATTTTAGGGAGACTTCCCACAGATGCATATTTTGGTAGCTAGTTGATGAGCTGGATTAACATATGTGTACTGTTTAAAACATGTAAATAAACCCAGACTATTTTGATTGAGGTGGCTTCATTGTTTTATCAGCAGAGCTGAGTGAACTTTCAGATGGAGAGTGAAGAGGTAGGGGAGGACTTGGAACAATAATCCCTTTAGTAGAAACAGATTCAGCTGGAGATGCATGAGTTGACTGGGGAATTGCCATTACTGATAATGTAGCAGCATATTTTAAGGACGAGCATTTGGAGTGTCTCTTGAGTTTTAAGGCTGAATTCTGGACAGGTAAAAGAGGTTCCCAGAATCACAGACTGGTTTGGGTTGGAAGCAGCCTTAAAGATCATCTAGTTCCAGACTGCTTCCACAGGCAGGGATGCCTTTCACAAGACTGTGTTGCTCGAAGCCCCATGCATTCTGGCCTTGAACACTTCCAGGGATGGGGCAGCAACAGCTTCCTATAGGATAATTTCCTGTACTGTTGATAACCTCTCAGCTCTGCCTCATTCACACATCTGAATGTTGCTCTTCTACTTTTTTGTGTCATTCACAAATATACGAAACAAGACAAGCCCTGATGCTGACATCTGTGTAACTTCATAAACCATTTGGATATTAAGTGGCATGACTTGTCATGCCCTTAAAAACACCCAATACTGCATACTTGCCAGTCTTCTGTGGGAAAATTTTCTATATTGGCTACTTAACTTTTAAAAAAACCTCATATATATATGACCTAATTTTCAGTGCTCATCATTTTTAATTAAAAATTTTACTTATTTATAAATCAAAATACAGATCTGGGATTCTAATGTTAACCATCCACTAAAATAAAAGAAATCTTGGCTCTGGGTAATTTGATTAATTCAGTTTTTTTCCAATTGCTCATAAGTGTACTAAATATATAGCTAGAGGCGGTAATTTTGTTGATGATTTAAGAAATTAATCCTAGCAATGTAGTATATAGCAAGCTATGAAGTTATTGTTGTCTTCATATAAATGTGTCATTAAACCACATATCCTAATATAGTGGCCAAGGTGAACTGAAGATAAGATAATGCAGAGCCAAGATTATTTTCATTTCCTGTTTCTCACCTCTGTAAAATGTTCATGTGTATTCTGGATAACAGTGTTATACAAAGTCTTACAGTGATTTTTATTTTTCTTTTTTTTTTCATAAAAAAAAGTCCTCCTTAAATAATCTGTTCTTTTGTTCCTCCCAGAAAGAGGTGTCGTATTAGTCATGAAAAGTGTGAGTAATATTGTTAAATAAAATTTACAACCTAATTATCAATGTGGAAAAAAATTTCACCCATTTTGGTAGGAAACGGTGCCTTTTGCTAGCCTAGAGGGCAAACTTGTGGACACAGATTGACAAGTCAGCTCAGGTGACATCACTTTTATGTAACAATTTTATCTAAAATTTTAAAACTTGAGTGCAAGGTTGGAGAACATTTCCAGCATCCTAGGCTATTCCTCTCCCCACTCACCATATGGATATTGTAAGTTTATAAGCCCATGCTTCTAGAGTGTTTCCTCTTCCATGATGTGCAGGATGGAAGTCTGAGAGAGGCGTACATGGTCCAGCTCACCTGGCAAGCTGCATTCTATTTTTTTTTTCCCTTTTTCCACTCAAGGTCTATTTGCCTCATCAGTCATTTATTCTGTACCAAGACTCAAATACATTTTATTATTTAATTATTTGCTGATCCCTATCAGTTTAGTACATAGAGTAACATGTTATGGTGGAATAGTGGGCTGAAGCTGACAAGGGACATTTCAGGGGTGAAATGTAGTAACGGAAGAAAACAGATGTGAAGCTGTCAAAGATGGGTTACCAAGGGACAGTTTGAAGTGGGAAGAGGAGGATGGTGAGGAGAGCTGGTTGAAAAACTCCAACAAAGAATGCTAGAAAAAAAACCAACCCCTTGATAACGAGGTTACACCCACATCCACACAGAACCCCAAACCAAAGCAAATCACAAAACCTCAGAAAAAAGAGGAGGTATATGCAGGATTTGACAGTTTTGACAGTGTAGATTTCATTGGGAAAGATGAAGCAACAAAGAGTTTTCTCTTTGAGGTCACCATTTTTAAGGACTTACTCTTAATTTACAGTGACTGGCACATTTGGGTAGCCCTGGCCTTTTTGCGCTCACATGGTTTATACCATGACTGTATTTATGTAGCGTTACTGCATTAGCTTAGGAAATTTGCTCTTTGAAACACTGTATATTAAAAATGCTTCTACATGCAATTCAAGACGGAAGCTTAAGTCTTCTTGCTTTCTGAAATCCTGTAAGCACTTTGAATGACATTGCTTACATAAATATCACAGCTAATACTGCATTTTGTTGGCAAAACTATTGACTTCACTGAAAATACGCTTAGCATCTTCCCTTGTGTTCTGTGTTACAGTGATTTCAGATAAAGTGAATTTCTAAGCTTAACCACATGTGATATTAATTTCAATTGGCGATCAGATTAAATAAAGTCCACAATTTGTTTCACTCAATATTGCATGCATTTCCAGATCATTATTTTGTTCAGTTGCAAAGCTCACAGTAATGTAATTTTCCTACTCCTTTTTGCTTTCTAACATGCCCCAAATTGCTCAGGTCTCCTAGTAATTGTTGTTTATACTTAAAGTGAAGTTTTAATTAAAAGAAACTTGATTAAGCATCTAACCAAAATTCACAAGTCAGTAAACCCTATCTTAGTTGTCTTTGTTTTTGCCCTGGAAGAAATCAAAGGGTTGATCTAAATTTCGGTTTACATGTTTGTTTAAAAGGAGTTTACTTGGGTATAGTTTTAATTGGGGTTGGGAAGAGGAGAGCTTGAGTTTGTGCCGGGGTGACATGTTAAAGCTTTGTGACAGTGGAATTATGGAAACTGCTTGTGGGCATACTTTCAGCCAGGAGAAATTGCAGAGTGGTAAAAGCTTTCAATGATTTCTCATTAAACGAACAACTACTTTAAAGTCATGTCTACATATGGATTTGCACTTGTATAATTTAAACCAGTATATTAAAATAGCTGCATGCAAAATCTGTAACTTGCATTTACCATGTGTTGCTCTGAGGAATTGTTGAGTCTTTTGCGGTTGTGTTTTTCCCTTTTTGTCTGGATTCTGTTTGCAGTGAAAAGCCTCAGTGAGTACACAGTAATATGAGCTGTTAATCTGAGCCATTTAGGGGTGGGTGGAGGAAGTTGAAGAAAGGGCACAATACGCATTAGACTGCAGTGGAGCTGTGTTCCCGGATTTACTAAGTAAGGTATAATTTATTTAATTACTCCCCCACCCCAAGATTTCCAGTAAAACTCAGTTCCATTTATCTTTAGTTTCCCCGGACGACAGACTTTACAGATTATCTGTGCTTTAGTGACTATTGCTTCAGGTATAGTTACAGTTGTAAATTTTTTACTTTTCTTGTCTGTTTATATATTTTAGACTGTGGCTGCACTGCTGAAGCTGTGGATTTACTTCTTTCTCCCCTGATTAAAAAATCTGAAGCTGCTCTTATGATGCAGCTTTCGTAAATATATTTAGCCATTCAACCCCTTGTTAGTTTTTCCATTTTGATATTAATCCTTTCTGTGTCACATGTGTTGATGTCACGGATTTTTCAGAAATGTGCGATGAAACGTTGTATCTGCATAACCCACATAGGTGGTTTTTTACCAAGACTGTGAGTATTAATGTCATGTTAATAAAAAATAGACCATCTGCCTCACAGAATTCCTCTACCTGGTAGCTAGCTTAAACAGATGATTTTGTCCTTATAGTGGATGTAAAAAGCAGTGCATGATGACCATACCAATATTTTTATTTTCTGCAATGTAGCTAAGATGACCATGTTCTGTACGTACATAACCGGTGCAGATCTGCTCCACTGCTGAATCCTGTTTTGCGTCCTTGTGTCTTAACGCCACATTAAGAGCAAAATCAGACTCAGGTGGTAATATCTTTACAGGAAGAGAGACAACAAAGCATACCAAAATTTACAGTTGATAAGTAATGATATTCTACTTTATTTTTTTCTTCTCCCCTTCTCTCCCTCCCAGCTTTAATTGATAGTGCAGCTTTGGAATAGAGCACTTCCTCCTTACTGCCTAGCAACAGCTACCCCCCTCCGGCCTTCAGGTTGAAACATCACTGTACTACAATAGCCCATTTGTACTTGCAGTAAGCAATTCAGGTGATTGCACATTAAAGTATGTTGAATACTAGGGGGCATTTTTCAGCCTTGATTCCAATTCTTGAACATCTGCATATTGCTGTTGGTTTTGTCTTTTATTTGTGATTTGCTTCAAAATGGGATTTGAAATTTTAGTTAGATTGTGAGAGGCTGAAAATGAATTAGATCATTTAAGTATTGCATCATGAAACCACCACCCACTGTTTCTGGGGCAATTTGTGTGGTTTATTTCATTTTCAGATAAAGAAGGGCCAGAAGTCTAGAACAGGCAAGAAAATACAGTTAAGGAGACTGCTTTGTGTGGAGCAAATGGCACTTTTGGGAGTGCAAGGTGAAAGCAGGGAATGTTGTATTCCAAAAAGTATGAAAGAAGAAGGTGGCAGAGGAGCAGGTAGGGTTCCTTTCCTGGACCCTACTTCTAGAAGGGTCTGCCCTTTGATGCCTACAATTTGCCTGTTACAGCCAGGTGGTAAGTGCCCCCTAAGGATACCCTTTATGGGAGATATGTGGACTTCAAAGAGTAACTGGTTTGGATTCTGTGTCACAAAGATTGCTGAGAGGAGATGAAGTGGGTAGTTCAGCCTTCAAAGTGACTGAATTTTTTGTATGGAACGAAGTGGACTGAGCAGGTGATTGCAACAGAGAGAATGACTGCAAGATGGCTGGACTTAGCAGTGGGCACCTAAAGTGGTCCTTGAGGGGTGGTGGGTGGTGTGGATGGAGGTGCTGGTTCAAGACCTGGCCCTGCCAGACAAGGGTTGACCCGTACTCACTGTGGGCTCTTGGTGCCAGCCTTTAGGATAAAGGGGCTTTTCCCCAGCCTCCGAAGACCGCGTTCTCCCGGTTTGCCACCAGCATGGCCCCATCTACTATGAGAAGCCTGTACTGCAAGCATGACTTTTGAAGCCAAATCTCAAAGCAGCTCCAAATTGAGATCGATAGAGGCTTAAAACTGAGCAAACAAATACTTTGAATGTTGCCTGCTTTAAAAAGTTTATCAGTGTAGTTTAAAACCTAGTAAAAGTTACTTTTTGAGTCAGAGCCCATTGGAGTTTTGGAAAGGACTCCCTGCAATTGAAATGCACAACTCTGGCCAGGCTGGGTTGCTGACTGCATACACTGGTGTTTGATAAAGTCTTGTGTGAGGCAGACTGCACAGCAAATCTTGAAGTCTTGCACTGACTGTTTTTTGTTGTGTTTGTTTTTGGGGGAAGTGGAGAATCCGTCTCTGATAGTGGATTCTCAGCACTTCAAAAATCTGACCTATTTTATACGGTATGTGCAGATGTTTTCAGGACCATTCCTTCTTGCAGCAAGTAAGTGATGCAATGAGGAGGCCTCTGAGGTCAGCAGTGCTAAAGGACTTAGTGAACTTTCTGGAGAGCTACAGAGGTAAAATCAGAATAAAGACAGCAGAGGAATAATTATAATTGCTTTTTATGGAGGCAAATAGTGATTGGGTGCTAATAATTCATTTTCAGTGCAAGTAGCATATCCACAGTGTCCATTTGTTGGAACTCAGTTTCAGGAGGAGTGGGGACAGGCTGGAAGAGGGCCATAAGAGATTGGGGAGAGCAGTTGGAGATTCCAGGAGCAGGAGCTCTGAGGAAATGGATGAAAAGGCCAAGGACATTTGGCTTAAGACAAGATTAGATGAGGAAAGACCAAAAGAGCAGTCTTTAAGTATGTAAGAAAAAAGCAGTTGCAGAGAGAAAAAGATTAATCTGTTCTCAACAGTGGAGGCAGAAAGGAGAAAATGAAGTGTGCTCGAATGCAGCAGTGTATAGGGTGATTATTTAGGATGGACAGGGAGTTTCTAAATTTAGAACAGGGTAGGAGAGCATCTGCCTGGGATGGCAGTCGGGTGAGCTAAGCCTGCCTTCAACCAAATGATCTCCTTTGGCCTTTTCCCAAGCATCTCTTTGCAAGATTTTATGCTTGCTCCTTTGGAGAGAGCTTTCTGTACATCCACAAGCAATTTGATTTGCAGTACAGCATAAATAAGTTTAGGACACTGTTTTAGTTATCAGTGTTGATTTCCTCAGTTGTATATTAGAACTGAAGGGTCAATTCAGAGGTGTCAGGATTTTCAGATAAAAACGATTTCAGCTGAAATGCAGTTCAGTGAGTGAGATGGAAATTATCTGAACTAAGCCATGTGATATGGCATTCATGATAACATTTTCTGTGCATAAATAAGTAGAAATGGTATTCTGTCCTTTCTCCTTTTTTTATCTGCACTTTTAATTTTAGCTAATGCAGCTGACTAAACTTTTAAATATTTTTATAAACTTCCTAACTGACGTATCAGCTAGAAACCTCTCCAGTTCCATTAGAATTGCACTGGTGATTTAACATATACTTATGTGAAAATGAGGCTGGTAACAGAAAGGTCACATAGCATTGTCTTGTGGCTGTCTCAGGCTTTCTTGTGTATGGGGTTAACTTCTTGAGATTCATGAGATAAAAATGAAGGTTTTACCTTTTTTTAGTTTTAAAAATTAAACATTTATTTGGGGATTTGTTTAATTCCAAATAATCCTATATCTTCAAATAATGTCTCTCTCCTGTAAGCATTGCCGACTTTCTAGGATTTTGGGTTAGCATACCCTTTTAATTCTTCATTGCCCTTTGGGAACTGAGCTATTATTCAAAAGTTAAATCATACAGTTCAAATAAAGATGTCCAGTGCCATCAGAATAGCACCTGGCATTCAGTGTAATTGCATTTCATTTCCCAGTGTAACCTAACAATTGGTAATTGAAAGGAATTCAAGTACTGCCAGTTGGGGAGTATTGAATTATTTTTTTTTAATCAGATTTTCTATATAAAAAGCAAGGATTCAAGGGTTTTTTTTGTCAATACATTTTCTATAAAAAACTGTTATTCACATACATGCAGAAATGCTCTCTTGCTCTAAGTAAACTTAATTGTCTCCAACAGTAAAAGGTACCACTTGGACTTGATTATACAGCTGGTCACATTTTATTGAGACACTGACATATTCCCTGTGGTCTGGGAAGAAAAGAGATAATATCATTATGAAGTTTTGCTGGGTCAGTGCTCTGCCTGTGAATGCAGGGTTACGTGCAAACACTTTCAAGATAGGGAATTGCCTTTTTACTGTCCTGCTTCAGCTGCAGCATGCATTGCCATCGGCATCATAACCTGCCAGAAAATTCAGGGCACAGTTGTTTGGAGCTTGGGACCTGCTTCTTTTCTTGCATTAGAAGAAAATAATAGTAAACACTGCTGTTAAACAATTAGACCTATAAACTGAAGAAAATTAGATTCCCTTTGCTGTATTTAAAACAGAAAGCTAAGATGCCCTTGTGTGTACAAAACAAAGGCTTAGGTTAAGTCATAGAGAATGCTGTTATATCTTCAGACCTGTACAAGTTTATTTTAAATACTTTAGTCGGAATTGTGCAGAGACACAGATTGTGATGTTAAACACACACAATCCTGTATGCCGTAGAGGAAACCCTGATTTTGTGACTGAAACTTAGCAACTATGGAAGTTAGTAAGAATAAAATGGTTGTGACTTCAATGATTTTGACAGAAAATGGCATCATTTTGAGGCATCCTCTTGCAAAAGACGATGTTATATATATATTGAAAGAAGGGGTTTTTTAGACAGTTCATCTGTTAAACAGTTCCCTCTATTAAAAACAAGAAGTATATGAAGGGCTAGATCAGTCCTGTTTGTGGTAAGTATTTGAAGACTGAGAGCTCAGTGTTAGGAAGGAGAGAGATCTGCTTGCGTTCCTAAATGCAGATCCTGTCACCTAAACCTTCATGTAACCAGAAGGAACAATGAACATGGCAATGGCTTCTTTTGCACGTACAGTGTAAAAGATATGTCCTGTCTCATCTCCGTCTGGAATAAGAGACATTCAGATTTTTGAAAGCAGTCGATTTGAGGTTCTGGAGCTGTTGTCCTCCATATCAAGGTTTCTGTGGATCATTAATGATTCTCATCACAGGTAGCCATTACCGTTCTTTAGTTTTTAATGTGTCTCCACAGTGGTGGGGGAGAAATGCTTTGGTAACTGAAACCCACAGTCTGGTCTGTGTTCCTGTGGTCTGCTGCTAAGTGACTTGCTTATCCTAACCATTTTAAAAAACTGTAGTTTTGTGGGTTTAATTTCTTGAGCATCTGGTTTAATATCAAAGTCAACTGCCTTTCACGTTTTGCTTACATGATGGTAAGTGATGTGAAAGCAGTAATTTAACAAGTTGCTGCATGACAGCAGACAGCTGATTGCACATGCTCATAGTCCATTGCAAATTAACACGTTTGAATATCCTTCACTTTTGGCCAATGCATTTTACTGTACTTTTGTTCTCTGTTGATAAGCCAATTCATTATAAAGTGCTACAATCTTGATTTTTTTTTTACATTCAATTTTCCGTACTGCAAATAAAAACTGTATTAAGAAGGTCTTTATTTTTGAAAATATGATATATTCAAGACAGCTTCTGTAAAATTTACAACGCAGATAACATATTTTGCATAGGTTCGAAGCCTTTTTGGATGACTTGAAAAGGATCTGAATTAACTAAACAGTTCTTAGCCCAGCAATTTCTGGACTCAAACCCTAGTGCACATATGCAACATTTTTTTGGACCTTAGTTAAAGGAATTTTATGACTGGCACTTGCAGATGCAGCTGATTCATGGAATACTGAGTATTCAATACATTGATTTAGAAGACCATACACAGGAGAATGAAACAAGAACATTCCTTGCACTGGGATGCAATTTATACATGCAGTTGCTTCTGAAATTGTGACTTACAATATCAGGTATTACTGAAAATCAGGGTGAAGCAATTCAGAACTTATATAAGCTTACATAATTTTTGCATGGTTCACATGTACTGAATTTCTTTTTCGAGCATAATGTATTTGCAGATGGCTTGCTTATTGAGAGATATTTACCTTTCAAAACTTGGGTGACTTGGATTCATTTAGGTGATGTCTACAAATGTCAGATGATAATTTATTGGTGGATCTGGCCATATACTCTGTTGTGACAGGGTTTAACTCATTAGATTAACTCATAAATCATATGACTTCATCAGTTGCTGCACTTATATACATCAGTAACAGTTTTCAAGTTTTCCTTCTCTGTCAATAACAAGATGTAATTAGTAATCTTCCATTAATAGACCATTAAAATGTGATTAAAATGTGAACTGTGAGTGAACATGTAGAGCATACTGTTACGCTAACACCATTTTAAAATATTGTTATATTGTTTCTGTGATGCTAGAATAGGGAGGCATTACCTTTAACCGTAGGTGCTTGTTTCCACAATAAAAGGTTGAGTAACTTGAAGATTTGCTGTTTATCAAACAAATAGATCTGGAAGAGCCTTTTTTTCTTTTAGTAGAAAGGCATGTTATTTCTGGGAACTGAACACTCTCTAAGAAGTCACAGATATTTTTGACATATAGATTTTTGTCACAAATACTCAAAGTTTAAAACAGGCTAGAAGAGTAGTTGAGGGATTTGTTGTGGTTGCCCTTCTTTTAACCTCTTCTGGGCAGTCATTTCCTAGAGTCTTCTTGGAACTCATACTGGCATTCTGATGTTCTGAAGCATTTGGAAGATTTGGATGCTGGCTAGATGTCAGCATAACTGACATCCAAATCTCTTAGAAAGGTTTGGAAAGCTTATCTATGGCCATTTTATGACTTTGTAATACTTAGTGTAGAGGCTTGTTTTCCAGTAAACTGGAATCACACACTGAGAGAATCCGTCAATTTTTTACTGCTTTCCACCATCTGCCTTGAATGCAAGTTTGGCTTGTATCCTGATGTTGGCAAGTGGGATTTGAACTACCTCAGTAGTTTCATTTAAAAAAAAGAAAAAAAATATCGGGCATTTGACTGTCTGATGCAGTGGGTAATAGCAATATGCTTCATAGTCCTGCAGTGGAAAAAAAAAAAAGTATAACTTAGCTGATCTTGGAAACCAGCATGATCTGAGGGTGTTCCTCAATCCTGTGACAAAGAACTTCTCAGGAAAAAGAGAGGTTTGGCCTGAAACTGTTATGCATGGATTCATGCTATGACAGGAGAAGGTACTTATGGTCAGGTACGCCTGAGAAAGTCAAACACCTGGATGGACCCAACTTAGTGCAAAAATGTCTTGGAGTGTTGTTTAAAAGTACTTTTCTGCCTGCTTGTGATATAATTTTCAACTTCAAATAATTTCAACTTTGATATAATTTTCAAATTCCTTCTGGAAGTGGTAGAGGAGCTGACAAGGAGAGGTGCCATACTTGACCTGGTGCTCAACAACAGGGAAGGGCTGGTTAGAAATAGGATGCTCCAGGGCAGCCTTGGTTGCAGCAATCATGAGACGGCTGAATTCAAGAACCTCAGGACAGTGAGAAGAGCGTGCAGCAAGCTCACTGCCCTGGACTTCAAGAGAGCAGACTTTGGCCTCTTC
>JANRGW010000551.1:0-19460 GCA_024733675.1 Psilopsiagon aymara | reverse complement strand
AGGCTACAAGTCAAAACACAGTGCTGCACCAACTACTAAGGAGGAGAAAAATGACTGCTACTGCTGAACCCATGACAGTAATCTAACAAAGCTTCCTTCCCAGTTTCACCCCCTTCCCCTTTTTTATGGAAAATAAATGTGTGAGAAGAACAGCACTGATAAATGCATTCTAAAAACAGAACAGAGTACCACCTTAGTACTGGAAACTAAAACCTGTCTTCTTTTCATCTGTGCCCTAAAATTTCATGAAGGCTAGTAGATGTCAATCAAAACCAAAACAGAACAAACCCGAAACAAGCTCAGTCTTGCATCAAGTAAAAATTTCAAGTTTATTACCTCCTCAAGTTATTCAGCCTCCTCAATTCACTTGGATTTACCTCTCTTTTGCTGCAGCAGCTGTAAATAAAAAGTGTCCAACTCAAATGTAGGTTGACATTTTGAATCTCAGTTTTTGCTGGCATCTTTAAAACACCAGCTGCTATACTTCTGTAAAGGATTAATACATTTTGAACATGCCAAGAAAGAGATTATATAACACCTTGCTGAAGACCTTGGCTGTAACTCTAGTATAGGAAACTGTCCCTAAGAACAGCCCACTTCTCAGTAGGCCAAGCTTTTTATGCAGATATATCTGAGAATCGTACCTCAATTAGATGTACTTGCAGAAAAAGGTTAAAGTATTTTGAACTGATCTAAATCCCACCATAAATTTGCCCTCTGGATGAGTCTAGCAGAACTGCATCTAATGTTTTGTGTTCAACCCTGGGCTTTATCAGGAGTATTCCACGATATCCTGCAATACACAAGGGAAAACTTCCTTTGGTGCAGACTTTGTCACCTATTAGATGCACCCAGAATGAATATATGTAGGCAAACTCCTGACCTCTTGAAATTAAATTATCCTCTTCCAGTGCATCAGCTATAAAATGTTTTTACAAATTGGGATAAGCTCAATTTATCCTAGTTTTTCAGATTAAATATTGTTAAAATCCTCGCTTTTTTGAGTCACCTTTTTGAAGCCTTCCTGTCTCAATGTCCTTGAGAGTATTAGCATTTGTTTATTTTTGGGCCATTAGGAATCATTGAAGAATCATGATTAAAAAAAAAAAAATAAAAAAGGAAAAAAAAGAACCCTGTCATACTTTTGTATTTCCTGATTTATTTCTTTATCTTAAGTAAGTTTTTTGTGCCATGTACTGCCTTGGTAAACCTAGGAATGGTCATATGGATGTCATTATTTTGAGAGACTGAAATGAGTGCTATTTTTGCACTGACATGAAAAAAGAGCACTAGGATTGCCTTACACATCTCTTTTGCAAAACATTTTTCCATGCAGGTATCTTGTAATTTCAGGACTGGCAAAAGAATACCAAAGCAGTTTGTAAAATTTCAGGTCAAAACTGGAACAACTAGACAGAAGCCGGTTTAGGGAGCTACACATTACATGCATTTATAGATACAGACATCATTTCTAAGTTTAGAATTTTATTACAAAAAAATGAAATACTGAGAAAGTTGCAGAAGAGAAATGAACATCACTTCAAAATAGTAATCTAAATCATTCATATTATCTAGAAGCAAATAAATGGTTCTTTACAGTGCAATTAAATCTCTCTACCTAAGAGTGAACTGGAAGTTCTGGAATAGAATGCAGATTTGTGGGTTTTTGGGGTTTTTTTTTTTCCTGTTTTTTTTTTTTTTCTTTATGCCACATGGATCTTATTGCTCCACCAACAAATAATTTTTTGGAAAAGGATTTTACTCTGATGTTTATTAAAACTTGATGTACTTTAATACAGAGATCAGGAGCTACTAAAGAAATACTTCATTTTGCATGATATTTTGCAAAATAATAGTGGAAATGAAGTAAGTAGAATGGAAGAATGCTTATTAGTTACAACTCATTATATTGAAGTCTTCATCTACTGTATTTTAGAACTGAGATCAGGTGAAAGACCTATAAAAAAGACATATATATATATATATATGATATAAAAGTTTATCTATCTATCTATCTATCTATCCATCTATCTATCTATCTATGTAAAATATATAAAGGTGCATATATCCCATGTAGTTTTATGGAAAGACTCTTTTCCTCTCTAATACTTGATTTCTATTTTCTGTATTTGCTGATTATATACCATATCTTTTCTTGAATGCTTATCAATATCCAATTGATCAATTCCAGAACCATAAAAGTATTTCACACCACATTCCAAAATTTTACATGTTCCGGAAGCTCAAGTAATGACCTGAAAGCCTAGTCCCTGAAATGAATTGATTTTTTTTTTCTTTTTTATTAATAGAAGAATAGAATCATAGAATGTTCTGGTTTGGGAGGGACCTCAGAGATTATCTGTTTCCAACCCTACTCCCATGGGGAGAGACACCTTCCACTAGATTGAGTTGGCTCAAAGCCACATCCTGACTGGCCTTGAACACTTCCAAGGATGCAGCATCCACAGCTTCTCTGGGCACCCTGCTTCAGTGCCTCACCACCCACATAGTGAAATTTTTTTTCCTAATACCTAACCTAAATCTACATTCTTTCAGCTTAAATTCATTCCCCCTTGCCCTGTCACTATTCTTTAATCTTTTATAAGATAATAATTCTTTAAAATAAGGGTTTTTAAAATAAAGAAATTTTATAATTAATATAAAATTCATTGTCAAATAATGTTGTCAGATAATTTTCATACAATAGCCAGACAAAAACTTTTAAACATGTTAGAAATCATGTGAAAATCAAGCCCCATAAAAATCTAAGTTGTTTTAATGTAACCAGAGACTAACCATTTGTTACTGAAATGGTTATTTATTCTTAGCTGGTTTTAAACTGTTTTTCAAATGGATGCCATCACAGCTACCTTTACCTGCACTGTATGATCTATAAAAGCCTTTGGAAAGGCTTTGCAGTAAAGCATGGTTGACAGACATCTGTTCTTTTTCAGTAAACTTAAGGATAAATATTTCTATAAATTAATTACTATAGTTGAGCTAGCAATAACTAAATTGGTTTTGATTTTGCATAATTGAAGCTCTTGTATGTTTGTGAACTCAGAAACAATAAAATCTTAAGCTGGAAAAAAAAATCTAGTCAATGTTAGATGGACATGCAAGGACACGTTTACTCACTGTATGACTATGTGGGTGTGTATGTATATGCATGCACATATGCTGTTCACTTTCACAGGCACCCCCAGACACACATCATGTTAAGATGGACTCCTATTCGCCAGCTTCTTCAGTCTACTCCCAAAATTAAACTTCAGAAAAACAATTTGCTCACAAGAATTCTTTTTCTGCACCTTAGAAGGTCCTCATATTTAGCTGAAATTCAAAGATTTTGCCTTTTTACAAAGTAATGTCAGAATAAGTAATTGATAGTTTCAGAATGATTAATTCCAGAGAGATGATTAAATCAACATGCCAACTCACCTTTATACTGGAGGCATTATCGGCACACAGATATATTGTGAATGACTCCCAGTAAAATCATCTTAGGATGCTGTGACATATAATGGATACCTGAAAAAAGGTCTTTTTAATATACAGAGATGTCTACAGTTAGAAAGCAAATACATTGCTTAGCGTATGCTTTCTAGCCTTTTTGGGAAGAGTGTTTGAGTTTGATGTATTGAGAGATTTCTTTGGATTTATCCAGAAATTCAATTTTCCATATAGTTCCGTCTTAGTGTCTTTCTTATTGGACAGGAATCTCCTTCTATCAAATGAGATTTGGTCACAAACTCCACCAGTTTGTAGGACCAGGATTTTTTTCCCCTTCCAACTCAAAATCAGTCAATTTCTGTCTCTTCTTAGTATCCTGAAAAGCTAAACAGATGAAAGAATGTATAGCTATTTTGTTTAAAGTGTATTCTGCAAATTTGTGAGTTGGTTCCATTATGATAGTGCAGATAGGAACTATACATTAACAAAAAGAAATGCAAAAAAATCGCATTTGTTCACTCTAGCATTAAGATTTGCCATTCAAAAGAGGACAAATGTATTTTCCTTAGTGAACAAAAATTAGGTAAGAATAAATCAAGATATGCAATTGATTTTGTCCATATGCATACATAATTTTTTTACCCTTAATTATTTCTGATAATTTTTCAGTTTAATCTAGTAAATGGCTTTTAATCAGATTGAAGTTTTTGCACTAGAGCATTCTGTTCTATCTTTCCTAAGTAAAGTAGTATCTTCTGTGTCTAAAATTGACCAAATGGCTGTAACAGCAATACTACTTACACAAATGGGTGTCAGTGAAATATAGGTAAGGTAGTTTCAGAAGCAAAATTGGGTTTTCCTTCTGTTGTGCTAATGAAAATGTTGTCACCAATGTTGTTAATTAGTTTTCTACATAAACAGTAAGATGATTCAAACATCTCAGTTTAGTCTTCAACTTCAAACAAACGGATTGCTTATACTTCTGAAGTCCTAACACTTGCTCTGCTGGGATTCTTCCTGTGTCTGATGATTCCCTTGGAACAGTGTTTCAGCACATTCTTTCTCCATCATTGCCCTAGATTCCCATTCTTGACTCCTTTGATATCCCTTTCTGTTATATCTGAACCCTATTTTTCGAGTTTTTGCTTTCGACCAAATCTATTTTGTTTGTCATTTTTTTATCTTATAAATCTTCCTTGAAGTGAAAAAAGGATACAAGAATTGCCTTTTAAACATGAAAGAAGCAGTATCAACCACTGTGTAGTCCAAAGCAGAGAAATGAACTGATATATGGAAATTATCTACACTATGACCTCAGGATGAGCACAAAACCAGGCAATTTTGAAAATTTTGGCAAATTTTTGTTGTTGTGAGCATTCTTGCACAACTCCACAGAATGTAAAACGATAAAGAGAAGAGAGTCTTTTGCACCATCCTTACTCAGCCAGAAATACAGACAACTTGATTCTATTTGAGTATCTGTAATTTTATCTGTATGAAGCACATGTGGATCTACATGAGAATTTCACTTGAAGTTGATCCTCAACTTGAGTCAAACCAAAGCTGCACAAATGGGTAAAGAGAACAAAACTCTGGGTCTTCATTCAGAGAAAATAACTCGATGTACAGGTTGTTTTCCTTATGTGTTATAAAGCTAAGTGTTAATTTTACTACTAGCAGTATTTCTGTACTTGGAGTTATGAAATAATAAAGGCCCTTAGAAAATGCTTAAGTTTATTTAAAAGGTACTCTTCAATTTATTGGCTATGATTTAAAATAAGCACTAACTTTTATCTCCAAAACCAAAGAACCTCTTACTTTAGTGACTATTTTTTTAGATGAAAACATCATGGGCACATTTCCTACTATACATTTGAAGAACACTTAGAATAGTTAAATAAACATCTCTCCAGAACAGTAAAATTTGGTCCACTCTGTGTATGTGTGTGAGCACATGCATGCACAGAAAAGGACAGGTCATCAAGCTCTTACAGTCTAGAGACTCTTTATTTGTATTATGAAGGCACATGTTGAAAAGTAGGCCATAAGCTGATCATTCAAGGTCATAGATTTGGAGCAGCCTTGGCAGCGGTGCAGGATGCTCAGCAAGATTGCTTTTCCTAACCTTTATTTTGTGGCAAATTCAGAGACTTGCTTTTTACTCACATGGGTGAAATATTTATTTCTAAAACAGGACTGATGTAGAAAACAGTACTGCAATTTATATCTACTAAAGGAATGCTCCTTTGCTTTCTTAACACAGAATGGAGAGCTCACTTAATCACCACACTAATTTAGCAGTAATGTTCACTCAGCACAATTTGAGAACAGAAAAGTTCTCTCTTTCTTCTTCTGTATTCTTATTTTCTTATACTTCTCCCTGTGAGTAAAACTTATTTGCATGCTGGTATGAGACAGTATGTTATAACAACATAAGAGAATATAAGTTCATGTAACTGTAAATTTGGTTCTGTGATCTTAAAGAAATGCACTCTGGAGCAAAAGCATCATCTTTTATAGATGTTTTTGATTTTTAAAAAAATACGTTTTCAGAAGCTTAAATTGATTAATTAAAAATGGCTCAAAATCAAATTGAAGTAATCTAAAAGAGAAAAATAACAAAAAAAAACCCAGAAATTAAAGATGTAAATATGTTTTAGAGCTCATATTCCTCCACTTATTCTGTGAAACCTTTTGTGAATATCAAACTGCTGAATTTGACTTAAACCATAGATAATTCTTTTTCACAGTATTTTTATATCATCAGTTCTGCAGTAACATTCTGTGTCAACTTTATTTGTTCTCTTCAGTCTTATCTCTGTTTTTTTATTACTGATTATACTTATAAATACAAAAGCAATTTCAGCAAATGCATCATTTTATGAAACTGGCTGTATTTATTGTTCCAACTTCTAGCCTGCTACTTGTTTTTGAGCCTGTTATTGTTATTTATTTGAAAATGGGTATTCTGATGAGTTGCAAATATGCACTGAGTATGTAACTCAAATTGCAATATAGCTTTTTGTTTTCTGAACTTTATGATTCTTAAACCTTTCTCCTTTCCAGCCTCTCAATATTTTTTCATTTTTAAAAGCCTTCTGTTTATTGCTTCCACTAATCTTTATATCTCTGCTTAACCTCATTGCCTGCTATTGCCCTTTTCTACATTTAGATTTAACCAGCATGTCAGTTACAGTCTCTCCAGAACACTTCTTATGCCAAAAGAGAAAAAGAACAAAAAATCGTCATGTTTGTGATATCACAGCTTTTTTCAGGATCTGTGTCCTGAAAAATCTGTACTCCTCTTCTTTCTATAGGAAATGTCATAAAGTGGAGAAAAGACAGTTTTTTGTTTTTTTTTTTTTTCTCCTGAAAGATGTCCCTGCTTTTGAGATGAACTCATGAAAATCTTTGAGCGTACCCCCTACATTGCTATCACTTCTGATACGGTTTGAAGAGAAAAGCAGGTCACAAATGGCAAGCCTGATGCCCAACCTGACATGTCTGAAAAAATCCTGAGAGGAGTTAATTATGGGCTGCCACATCTGAGAAGATAGAAGAAAATATAAATGAATCCTTAAGTTTCAGACCGGGACTAATTGTGCCCATTTTCTGAGTGTCGATTATTGCTAGAGTTTCATTTTTTGGTAGTTCTAAAATGTTATACTCTAGGCAGTTTTCAATGCTTTCAGTAAACTTGTCTTCTTTGCTTTCATTATTTACACTTAAGTGCAGGTTTTCATTTTTGATGTTGACTAAAATCAAGCATAAAACCATTATGAGATTTTTCTTGATTTTCTAAAACAAAGTCTACAACAAGTATTGAAATCAGCACTCTAGAATGTCTCTTTGAATATTATCCATCCTAACATGAACTTGTGTGGTGCATTTTCAGATGCACACAAGCCTTTTTTAATTTATCTTGACATTTTTTTCTAAGATATCACTGTTATCTAGTGGTGGCTCAAGCTTATCCACCTTCAATTCTGCAAAAATGAACTTCAAAGCCTGGAGTTTTAAACTCTTGCTGGCCTGTTTTAATAATTTCTGTATCTTGGACTGCAATGTAGAATTTCAAAATTGTGGCTTCTTTTCTTTAGACATCTCCTTTACTTAGCAGTTATGGCAAACCTACATCCTTGGTTAACCGTTAGTAATTTACTTCTAGTAGCCTGAATGTTTTTAATTACTACAAAGGAACAACATTTTGTATTGATGGTGCTGAAAGAGATGCTGTAATTTATCAGTCAATAGTACCAATTTTGTATGAAAAAAGGGATATGTTTCTCAGCTCTTTGTCTGTGGAAACTTCTCAAACAGCCAGATCAGTGTAGCTCAAGTGAAAAAAAGAAGTGGAAAATTGCATTTGGAAGAGGAAGACATGGACCAGTTCATTGGAAGCCAGAGGTAGTTCTCTTCCAAACTGCAGAAAGAGTATTATGAGCAGATGGTGCTATAGCTGCATTTGGGTAATAAAACATTGAGTTGCATAATCCATCCTTACTCTTACGCTTTAAACAACCATTTCGACTACCCTTGTGAATCATCCCATTTGAAAGTCTCTTGAGCCCCTGTACTTCATCAGTGATTTTCTGGCCTGCTTCCCTCAGCCTGTCTCATTGTTTAATTTGCTCAGTACAAATCTTTGCATCCTTTTGTTAGACAAACAAAAGAAAAATCCTTCAGAGGGATTAGTAATAAGTCTTAAGGTTGTGTCAAGCAAGCTTATAGTAAAAGGATTTCTTAATTGTGCCATGTATTAGTGAAAGTGATTAGCTGAAAAGGTGTGCAACTTCTACCTGTTGCCTGCTTCTCCACTTCCCACAAGTGCTCAGCCAGCAAGCAGTGTTGTTTACCTAGCTGGCATCTATAAAACAGGCAGATGAAGTTTTCAGATGCATAAATTCTTAGTGATAGGTTCTAGTGCATTACAATTTCCCCTTCCATCCTTCCCTGCCACAGTGTGTACTGTTAAAAATTTGAGAGCTGCAGCTTAGGAAGACCACTGCTATTTGGTACTCCTACTTTTGTGAGGGTTCTGTCAGTGTTGTTGTGGCTGTCTTTTTTAATCTCACCTGCAGGCTTGCTTATTTCTAATCTGTGCTTATAACTCTAAGGCATGCTGCAGCTATGTTTATATACCACGTTAATAACCACATATACTTTTAAAAACGCATTACACTTGTAACTGACTTCCTTGATTTTTAAAACATTGAATAATTATGAAAAACCAGTTTTCAATTAAACAGCAAAAATCCAAAGACTCAAAATTAAGATTCAGTTTCTGACATGTTTAAGGGTAGTCTTCCAGACACCAACTACTCCACTCTTTGGCTCAAGAGATTTCACATGTACATAAGTAAATATTATGAAAAATAACATCGCATCATTTGATAATTTCTATATGCCAGCAAGCACTTCTAGGCAGGATGCCCATATGTGACTTTTGAAAGGGAAGAATATGTGTTTACAACTGCCAGTCACTCTGACTGAAGGAAGGGACAGATCAAAAGCAACAGGACTGTGACTGCAGCAGCCTGAATAAACAGACTGATGTTTCTCCCCTCTCTCTTTTCACACTGTGAAGGAGAAGCCATGAACTTTTTCCAGCTGTGAATATTTGCTATTTTAAGACTCAATGTTTATTTTGCTTTCTTTATTCTTCTAAGATGACTTCATGAACAATGGGGAGCTTAGAAAATTTAGAATATCTCATCTACTAAGTCAGAAAAATATGAGCAATTAACAGAGGAGAAAAGAAAAGGTTTATTTCCTACATGTCGTATTTTTTCTTTAAGTAGCTGCAATTCAGTTATCCAGCAAGGATTTTACCATCAGAAAAAAAAGTGAACTTTTAAAATATTGGTAATTATGAAAGTAGAGGCACATCCTCAACACACCTATAGATGTTCCTTCCCAATCCTGCCATATATCAGGTAAGACGGGGCCCCAGTTCTGTTTACCTATGTACAACCAGGACTTTGAGCTTCCAAGTCCCCCTTAAAACCTTTAAACTTGAAATAGAACTTCAAAAGGGACACAGAACAGTCGGCACAGAACTATGTGAATCTTGTACAAAACAAAAGTAATTTCTACACATGCTTAAAAGATGATGAAGTTGTGAATAAAGCTGACCACAAAGATAGGAAGAGAATGGAAGAGAGAGAAGAATGAGGCTGAAGTTTTGAAGCGGAAACCAGAGAAATGAAAAAGACCATCACAACAGAGGTAACAAGCCTAAGCCAGTCCATCCAAACCTATTCTGTTTGCAATTGATAACAAAGAATTTGGAAGTGAGAGGAAGAAGTCAAGATGTAACCTCTTGGTTCAGGTATCTTCTGGGCTTATGGTGGACTTAAGTTAATTTCATAGCTCAGATCAAGCAGTGTCCTAACACACTGACTATTAAACTTATCTCCTGGGTTTGATACTCTAGATCTGAGAAGGTCCTCGATAAGCCTTGCAGTTTTCTACAATGTAACAATTATTCCCTACAAAAAATTTTTTGTCATGCAATTCATGATTTGGTGTAGATATAAACTTAGACGTGTAGGTGAAGAACAGAGTCCTGGAAAGGGTCTTTACTCCATTTTGTAAAGGGACCACAACAATCCTTGTAGTACTATTTTTGCAGTTGCTAAAAGAATTACTTTGAATGGCTAAAGATGATCTGTAGCAGCAGCTGTAGCAGAAACTTCTCCAGGTTCCTGTGTTATTCGCAGGTCTGAACTGCGTTGAACCAAAGTCCAAAGGATTTCTTGCTTTCAGAAGAGGAGTTGTGTTACAATGAGACAGAATTCTAAACAAGATGATTAACGTTAATTACATTCACTGTCATGACACTATGGTTGATTCAAGAAGGGATCTTGGTCCAAGCCCCCAAATAAATATGAATTTGCATCTAGAGCCAGTTTAAAGTCACAGCCTCAGCTATGCCCAGTGAGAACAGCTGAACAGTAGGACATACTGATTAAGATAAATGCTCTTCTCTCTTGTGAAACTATAAATAAAAATTTTAACGTGGCCTTATGGTCAAATGATTTATTCATTGCTAGTATATTATTTAGAACACTGAGAAATGCATTACTTTAATTATTGAGAAGTGAAAGGATTTTGTGAGGGAGCGGAAGTGTTTCTTAAAAGTCCTTAATGTACAGTCTGATGGGGATTTCTTCCTGGGCAGAAATAGTAGCTTTCATTCACAAAAGTAAACACTGCCACTGCAGTATCTCAGGTAAAAATCTTTCTAGAATGCTTCAGTCCTGGTGAAAAAGCCAGTAATTTCTTGGCTTCTTGCTGTGTGTGCAGAAATGCTTCCACCGTCTTGTTATCCTGCAAGAGACTTTGCTCAGACAAAATAACAGAAAATGTTAACTTATAAAACAGTCTGTTACAGCTGCAGTTGTTTTTTAAAAACATGTCAGCAATGAATAACTTGATCTAATTCAGAAAGAGTCAAAGACCTTAGAAACGTTTGGCTGCTGCTGGTTTAAAATAGCACAGTCATAAAATATCATGTACATGCTATTCTTCTAAATATGTATTTCTTGTTGTTGACTTCATTGCCCTGAAAATCAGTTTTAATTATTTCTATCAGTTTCAAAATAGATGACAAATTTCCCTACATTACTCCATTTTTATTTTCTTTAACTGTATACCTGTAAGTCTTACATAGATATTTTAGATCCAGGTAACGGCTATTTCAGTTGGTTTGCTATTTTTAGCGTGCTTCATAGAGTATTACTAAGTATGCAGAAGTTAGCTGCATTGACCCCTCTGATACAGAGGTCAAAATGCAGCTAGGTTGTACCTGAGGATCTATTTCTGTAAATCTAATTGCTTACTTACCTGACCAATTTTCCAGAACTCTCTTTTAAACACAGGAAAATGTTGAAGACTGTTTATTTACATCTGCATGCTACTAATTGCCACTCTTCCATGAAATTTATGGAATTTCCATAAAAAATGCATAGTTCCCACACTTAGTGCTGCTGTTCTGA
The DNA here is from genome assembly GCA_024733675.1 of Psilopsiagon aymara. Lineage (NCBI taxonomy): Eukaryota > Metazoa > Chordata > Aves > Psittaciformes > Psittacidae > Psilopsiagon > Psilopsiagon aymara. Next base: position 8,007 of record JANRGW010000551.1, on the reverse strand, counting down.
GCCTCATGAATATAAGAACTGAGTTTAGAGGGAAGGATGTAGCCAAAGGCAGAAATGATGAGAAATGTGGTGCTTTGCAAGTGATATGGTGGCACAGTGCACAGACTTGCTTAAAGAACTGGGTCATTCTAAATGCTCCCCAAAAACCAATGGAATCATGAGAAGCTGGAAAATCAGGTAAAGCAAAAAAGAAAAGAATTAACATGTATCTTACTTTACCTACAACCCAGTTAATAAGCCTCCACCACCCTGAGAGAAACTGGAACAAATACATCTATGCCAAATAATTCCAGGTGTCAGCACTGATGATCTTCTTTAGTTACTTCAAGGCATCCCAGTTATTCACAGCAACAAAGGCAATGGGAGAAGTTCAAAGCATCTCGGATACTGCTACTTCACAACTCTCCCAAGAATTTCAGTTCCCTCATTGAGGCAATGTCATTACCATGCATGACCTGCTCACAAGCCTGATTGAAATGTTTCTAACAGTGCACAGTGCTGCAGACAGTCTCATGTTAACCCGGCCCACCTCAGCTTTCTCCAGGACATTAGCTGAGAAAGGTAGATTTGAAGGCAAACAAAAATCTAAAAGAATGCTAAACAAAATGAAAGCTTACAAACTGTACTGTAATTGTTATTACACAAAGTTAACTTTATGAGCTAACATAAAAATAAAAAGCAAAGGAGGCTGCTAAAAGTGCAGGGCACCTCATCATTCACTTCATTTGTACTTAAGGTTCAGAACCAGCTCTGCAGTTCATATGCTGGGCTTTCTCACTCATATAGATAGCCTCTGGGTTAATATAAGGCCATCTATGTTTTTTGCTTATTATTAAAGGACATGAATTCTTTAGGGCAAAGCCAGTACATTTACTCAGACTCCTACGTAAATTGTCCCAGGATCCTAACTTAATATACTCCAGTGGAAAGTGATTAGGATCAGAGGTCTTAAGCTGTGTTTTAACACATATTAGATTTAAATAATCCTGTCTCATCTTTTCTGGCTCCCATCCAGTTTATTTTAGCACGTTTTTCTGAGTGAGTTGCTTTGTTAGGTTTAACCAAGTATCAACAGCATCTAGTGACATTTTACTAGCAAGTAGACATACCCCACCAGCCTAGGCACCAAAGTGCGCCAGAGATGAGGTTTGGAAAGATTTCACAGGAGACTGAAATTACCAGAGGAAACAAGGTTTGCCAGCCTTTCAGACTATGTATATGCCTGGATGGTCATAGCTCCCTTTGGAGGCTAGAGCTATATCTTGCATCTACTGTGCACCAGCTATCAATAGCAGCTAGTGCCAAGAGAGAAGTTTGCAAAAAGCTGAATTAAAAACCCACCAAATGAGTACTGAAGACTGTGTTTTAATTTGAATTTTTTAACAGCAATCTAACGTGATGTGTCAGGGCTCCTTGTCTAGTCCTTCAGCCTTCCCAGAGAATAGGAGGTGAAGGTTTTCGTTCTCTTTCGCTCACCCTCCTTTCTTTAGCTGTACAATATCCAACTATTTGAAAACAGTGTATAAATCTAATCTGAGGAAAATATCTCTATATGTTAATTAGATTAGAAGAAAGTAAACTTGTAAAGTGTATGAACAGAAAGGCCATGTGGACATAACTTTTTTAAATTATTAGCTTAATGAAATAACTTCAGCCAGGTGTGAAAACACTGCTACCATGCACTTAAATTGGAACTCCGGAAATGTTTGTTTCTATTTTTCCCCGTTATTTTTCAGGACTGTTCATTCTTGTGACAGTAGTCAGTTACAATGTTTTGGGTTTTTTTGAAATTCATCCTAGGCCATTTCACTCAAATAAGCCTGCAAATCACTGGAAACCCTCCTTCAGGGCTTAAACAATGAAACAGAAACTTGAACAGCATTTCATAGGATTGACCCTTGACATAGAAGGTAGTGTCTTGGTTGGACACTGTATATTCTTGTCACCTCCAGGTACTATGAAAAGTATTACTGAATGTTATTCCTGATTCCATGGGGAATATATGCACCCATTTGTTTCTTACTATTGTACTATATATAAATAATAACCTTGGAAGAAGGTAGAATGTTTCTTTATTCCAGTAGAAAATAAATGTAAATGAACACAATGCAACATATTTGTATATCAGCAGAGAAGATCCACACCACATAAAAGCTTAGAGATGTGACTGGGCAGAGTGGTTAAAGGCAAACAAGACTGAAGAAATGCATTTTCAAGGAGAGAAGCTGGCTGCTAAAGTTTGTTGGCATGATTCAACGTCATAAAAGGAGGCCAGAAAAAGGGATATTTTGTGTTGTCTTACATACCACTCCTGCATGTCATGAGATTAAGTAGGAAACTAGAAAAATACTGAACTGGAAGCATTGAAAACTTTAAAGAGTTCTAGACTCAGATGATATATTCAGACTCCATTTGTTCCATGTAGCATGCAATAAATCAAGTTTAATGATATTCAGATCCATGTATATGTTAAGCCAAATTCAACACCCTTCTTCAACTAGTAATTTGTCAGATGCACCTAACTTTACCACTGTTTTCAGAATGTAAGCTGTTATCTTGACGGATAGATGTAAGAAATGCATGACTTTTTTTTTTTTTTTTGCAATATGAACACAGCCATTTATGTAGGGGAAAAAGGAAAATATTAGGAAAAGAAACCATGGAGTGCAGACCTCACCAGCAATGAGATGATTCTTTAGACTGGAATATAATACCAAGTTTCACTGCGACAACAGGGAATTCATGAGGTTATGCTTCTTTGCATCAGTAAATAAATAGATATTTAAAAAATATGTTTAATGCTTTAAAAATATGATTCATCAAAGAAAAAGAGCAGTGCATGGAGATAAAAAGATGATTTATCCTATGGCCAGTGTGCTTCAAACTGACCAGAGAAAGTAATCAAATCAGACTTTATTAAACTGATTCTGCAGTACATCCTCAATGCCTGGAAGCATTGTCTGAGCTGGTCTGCAGTCTAATCCTAATTTAGGAGACTTGCCAACTATTTAGCCTTTTCAGAGTAAAAGCACAGACACATACAGTTTAATTATTGAAACTGTTTTAATTAGAAAAAATGTGAACTTTTGATGATGCCTGACTTCTGAGAGCGTCTACATTAATGACAGCAGTATTTAAATAGGTCTGAACAAGCATGTCCATTTTTTTCAGTGCGAACTATAGCAGATATTGTACTCTCACAAACCAGACTAAAGTGCTACTGTCAGGTTATATAATCTTTGAGCACTCATCCAAGGCAGCCCTGAAGGCCACCGCAAAGGGGAGAATTGCTAAGGCAGAACTGCTGTTTCCCCCACTGCATGACACTCACTGCCCCGTAAGCTGGCTGTATTGACAGTGGCAGTTTCAGACCCATATCAAAAAAGATGCTCCATTTGTGTGACAGAGTGCTCCCCACAGACTGCCAAAAAGCAATGCTCAGAAAATAAGGGCAGAATGTTGTCAGTCCTCACTTACATAGGATGATGTTTAAGTTTGCATCCTCATCCTTTGTATGCTTGCTTAATTCTGTTTTTCTTTTTTTGCACACAGCTGAGGCAGTGGAAAGAAAAGCTTTTATAATGTTGAATGAAAACATGAAGTCACTACAGTTCATGCACATTAATTCATTCCTCAGTGTACTGATTTTGGCAGGGATAGAGTTAATTTTCTTCACAGCAGCTGGTATGTTGCTATGGTTTGGATTTGTGCCATATGACAGAATCATAGAATAGAATCAAAGAACTGTTTGGGTTGGAAAGGATCTTAAGATCATCTAGTTCCAACCCACCTGTCATGGGCAGGGACTCCTCCCACTAGACCAAGTTTCTCAAGGCCCTGTCTGGTGTTGTGCTCAGTAATAAAAAGCTGCGGGAAGAAGGCAGGGAAATTTGGAGTTATGGTGTTTGTTTTCTGAAGTTAATGTTATGCATGATGTAGCCCACCCATGGGAAATAGTGAATAAATTCCTTGCTTTTCTTTGCTTTGCTTCAAGCACAGCTTTTGCTTTCCCCATTAAGTTGTCTTTATCTCAACTTGCAAGTTTTCTCACTTTAGCCTTCCTGTTCTCCCTCCCATCCCACTGGAGTCAGTGAGCAAATGACTGTGTGGGGCTGAGCTGCCTACCAGGGTTAACCCACACTTGACCACAATATCTTTCACCATTTTACTGAGGATGGCCCTACTCTGCTTTGCACTCTCTTGTCTGACACAATAATGATATAGTACTTCTAAAGTTAAAAATCAGAAAATCCAAACTTGCTGATCACAACCTTCAAGAAATGGTTGCCACCTTTTTATTTTGCCTGCAGTAATGTTACTGTGCAATATTACAAGTCCCACTTGTAATCAGTTCTGTACTGTTCAATCTGCCAACACACCTTATTCCTCCTATTGTCTCACTCAGTTGTGTGCTCTCTCACCCTTCACTCTGCAGTACCATCTGCTCTCTCCTTTTGTGTTTCCAGTTTGATGAATGCGAGCCTTGAGTCTACCTGTGTTTCTTCCTCTCTCTCCTGGTGAATACTGCTTGCGTAAATCCCCTGATGTGTGTCCAGGTCTTAAATTGCTGATTCTCTCTTCTATCCTTCTACATCCATCTTCTGTTTTTCCATGACCTTCTCCCTTCAAGAAACAAGTCAGATATTCTTGTAGAACTGCCGAAGTCTGCCAGTACTCAAATACTGAATTCTCATTACATAATGAGAGATGAAGAGCAAAGAAAGATACAAAGTAGAACTAATTCTATAGTATCAGAGTCTGCAACTCAGGTGCCTCGGACAATAATTAATACTTTCTACAAATATTTAGCTTTCTTGGCTTTTCCTTACCAATTACACTTATTCTTTGTACTTTCCTTTTGTCCCTGTCAGAAAGTTTCAAGAATCTTCCTTTTCTTTTTGTGGTGGTGTCCTAAATGATGTCATTCCCCTTACGCTGGGCATCTTAAGACACACATCATTCTTTCCACTTCTTGTTGTATATACCAAAACCATCCACTTTTATAGTACTATGACCATTCCACTTTCCATTCTGGTTTGCTCTACTAGGTAACTCTTGTCCACTGCTCACCTATCTCTTCATGTTGGAGGCTCCTTACATATTTCTATTGACCCTAAAAAGATCGTCTTTGATCTAATTGGTTCTATTGCTCCAGGGAAATCAAATAAACAAATACTCTTACTGTTGCCTTATATTAGTAAAAGTCCTGTCTTTAGTGACAACAGTATAGACTAAGGATAAATAGGGTTGGAATACTCTCCCTCACATTGATCTTGAGCCATGCAAAAAAGAGCATGTGCCTGTGTTCAGAGACATGAGACTGGAAATCCTACATTGATCAGCTGCCTTAATAATTACCATCTACCTTAGTCCTCGTGCTGGCAATACATATGGTGTTCCCAGAACAGTGTAGTACTATGGTTCTACACAGTCCTTTCACTCATGCATTAAATGGGTTGGAAATATGTTTTGCTGGAGTTCCGTCAGTTACAGTGTTCAAGAAGTCATGGGGAAAAGCTAACAGAAGACAGGAGCACAAACATACAGTAAATCTGTATTTGAAGAAATTCTAGTTGTGGCTGCTAAAATTCTTCATTGGATCTAATTCTGTTAAAAATAATCTGGCCAATGAGCTTTCACCATGTTCAATGATGACTATCTTTTCATTCGTATCTATTTTGTTTTGGAGAGCTTTGTGGAACTGTTACACTCCATGTGCCTGAAAAACGTATGAATTAGAATAGATTGATCCTGAATAAAGCATCACTAAGGAAAAAAGGAAAATAAGCAAGAAACTCAAGTTCCCGAGATTAGTAGTAATTGTTTACTATTTTATATGCCTTCTAAATGTAAAGTTTTAAAAGGCAGATTAGCTGTCAGATTTTATATGCTCTCTTTCAAACTGCAAGTTGTGCAAATCCCATATTTCTAACTTGTTCTTTTAACATTCATGTTTTGTATGTGTGATGCCAGTCCAATTATATTATTTGTTTATTTTGCTTGTATGATGGCCTTGTATTTGGAAGGCTGCCTGAGGAAAGATGCCGAAAGGAAAAGAGGGAACCCAGGCAGCTATAAAAATATCTTGCATTCTTTTCACAGCATAAAATACATGGGCATGATGGCAGCCCTCCTGCCTTTTAACACTGGAGCTGTGTATAGTTGAGAAGGCCACATCACTATTGCCCTGATATGATCTTCTGTAAAATGGCAGATAGTGCCGTGCTGTGATATTTGCAACATTGTGCACTGTGTTTAGTGGCAGATCTGCTAACAACAGCAAATCTATTCCTGGCCTCAGAGAGTGGAATTCTGCCTACTCACTTTTTCTTCTCTCTACATTGTCTTCCTCTTGTCATGTACATTACACTAAGATCTTTGATGTTAAGAAGAACCCAGCCAAAAAAGAACTTAGAATGCTTTCATATTTCTTAGTATGGAGTGGATTTGAATTCCCAGATTAGCAGTAACCCTTCTGGTTTTAGTGTTGGGTTGTGTCCATAACCATATGGAACCTGATTTCTGCTGTACTCACAGGCATTTAAGAAATCATAGCCACTCTGAAGAAACATGGGAGAATCTGACAGGCGCAATAAAATAATGATGAAAGACTGGCACCAAAGAGGATAGAAACCCACAAATTTTGATCACTTCAATTTTACAAGTTTTATAAGATTATAGAAAATTTGAACACTAATTCTACTTTTTTCCTTTTAGTAACCAGTTTCATTTCCTAAAACTTAAGTGTACTTTCTAAACTGGTTGTTCATATTCCCTCTGATGAAGAGAAATGGGAGGACAATTAATTCTACAAGTCTTAACTAACTTTTTTCAAAGGAATGAATGACTCACTGGAGGCTCCTTCCTCTGTGAACTGCAGACAATTACATTAGCCGATACATATGTTTATATATCTCAATGTTTTTATACAACCCAATGTTCTCAGCTTTTGTGTGGCTATATATGTAAAAAACATGGAGCACGGAACAGTTATGAGGCCACTTTACAATAAACACAAGTGCTATGGTTTTTGTATGATTTTTCTCTACCTGAAGTGGTTAAGTCAAAGACCAAATAACTTGTTAAACTATTTTCATAGCATTGTTCATACAAAGACCAAAATACCCTCTTTAAAAAAAATCAGTGCTTTAAATCTTGGGGCACATGTAACTTAAAACTACTGCTTTTATTGTACAAATGGAAGAAAGAAATTTAAACTGATATGAAGAGATAAAAACAGAACCCATTCTTCTCACTCCTATAGCTGGGCTTTTACCATATCATTCTTGTCCCTCTCCAAATCAGTAAATTAACTGACACTAACCATCCCCAAAGCAGCAGTGTCTTTACTGAATGTGTAGCATTCACTGAAAGTCAAGAGGAAAGACTGATCCAAGACAACACTTTGAATGTTGGGAAAGGTTGGGTACCTACTTTCTCAGCAGTTTCCCTAAAACACCAGCATAAAGATCATATCTATAATGCCTGTAGTAGCAGTCAGCATACCCATTAGGAATTTGGCATGTCTGAAGAAACTGAAGTACATAACTAGTAGTTTGCATGGCAGTCAGCTTATAGCTATGAGGAGCTTCAGTTACCGCATTCCTCCCTTCTACAAGGCATGAGGATACAACACATTTGTGGCAGAGTAACATGAGCATTCTCCCCCACTGTATTGCATGAATGGCTGAGCCCGTCATGACTCATGCAGGAGGGTATGCAGCTGGGGAAAGCTGAGCCTGGACATTACAATCTTTGGAAGCATCATGGAATGAGACATCTTTAATTTATACAGCTCTTTTGAGGACTGGTAAACTTTTTAATTTAAATCCTAGGATGTGGAGTCTTGTCATGGTTTCCTCAGTAAATCAGCCACGCAGTTTGCTACATGGAGAATCGAAAGAATGCAACTCCCACAGGTTGAGATACAAACAGTTTAGTAACTAAGGTATAACACAAACCACTACTGCTACCACCAATAATAATAATGACAAAAGAAATACAAGG
>JANRGW010000549.1:0-13515 GCA_024733675.1 Psilopsiagon aymara | reverse complement strand
CTGGTCACACCAGAGACGGACAAATCATGGCAACGTGCTGGGGCTTGGCCTATGCTTACAGAGCCCTGTTCAACACCATCCAGCACCTTCAAGAAGTAAGAAATGTCCCTGGATCTGAGGGCAGAGTAACAGACAATGCAGCTACTCCAGCTACCAAGGGCAATTATTTTTTTCCTTTCTCCTTTTAGTTTTAAATTCTCTCCCCTTGTTAAATTCCTTATTATAATTAGTAGTAGTAAGTAACCCACTTGGGTTATCTTTTGAGTGAACTACTCCATATTTTTCAGTGGTGACGCAGAGGGATCTTTTCGCTTGTCAACAGTGACAAGCAGGAGAAACTTGACTATAAACTAAGCCCTATTAGAGTTTATCAGATACATCTACACTAATTCTCTAGCAAAGGACTGTTACATGCCATCCTGCCTTCTTTGGTAGTGCACCCCGGAGTGGAGATCAGGTACATTACAATGTGATGTGATTACTGATGATAAATGTTGGCGAACTGAGATTTACTGGGAAAATTTATTAGAAGCATATGAACTTTCAGATAGCTTTTTCTTCTACATTTATTTAACACAATTTTCTATATATAACAAATTATGTCTATACAAAATACTTAGTTTTATAACCGCATGTATTTAGCTATGTGTGTATTATGTACATGTGTATCCCTCTTGACATAAATTCACTGCTTCTTATCTATATTTGCCCGAGATACAAACAGCAAACATGACTTGACACGCATAACAAATTTCAAGATACTCTAAGGATGCAGATTTCTAGAGTACTTAATTTCTTTTTTAAAGTGCAAGCCCCCCCTGCTCATAACTGTAATGAAACTGGTGCTCTGCTATAATATTCCATTGATTGTGTGAAGCTTAAAGTATTGGTATAATCCTTGATCTAAGAATTTGTCTACTCTATGTCTGCTGGGTCTAAGCAAACTGAAGGATGCTGAGTTGTGTTTTTTATTTTAGTCCTACTCTGGAATTGAATTTGCTCTCCATCCTGAGTTATATTAGTGTCCTGCAAACTGCATTTATTTGCAGCACAGATGTGCAAGGCAAGGTACGTGTGGTGGGTAGCTAGTGTTGGGTAAAGAAATTGAGGAAATTATTTCTATAATTGTGTCTGAATGTCAGGATGCTTCTGCTAATATAGTTCTATTTCAGTTTCTGCTGAATTTTGCTAGGAATGAATTTATCTGCAACATTCTTGTCCAATGCTCATAAAATTGCTGTAATATAAAATTGTGCATGGGTCTTTTACAAATTGTGGGGTTAACTGAATTTCTAGCAAAGAATAGAAGGTAGAGTGCTTACTACAAAACTCCTCATCCACCAGTATCTGTCAAGCCTGGACCCTTGATAGTATTTTCAAGCTCAAAACTTTCTTTCATGGGTCTAGACATCTCATGTTTTAGTGTCACTCTGTAGAAGTACGCATGGCACAGCAATGATTGTTCACTGCGTTATCTGTTGAATTATATGATTGCTTGAGTATATCCCTCTTACTAACACCATCCCACTGCTCAACAAAAAGAGTGCAATTCTTATGTTCTTTGAAATTAAAGACTGGTCTGGTTTTCCTCTTATGGGCAGCTTTCTGGCAATACTTTATTTTATAAACTCCAAATCTCTTAAATTTATTTTTTTTCATATCAAAATTTAAGCCCTTCTCACCTTTGCCCTGTGAAAAAAACTAGCTGAAGTTTCTTATATTTGTGAGGATTACAAAGTGAAATCAAATGTACTGCTTGAAGCCAGTGAGGCTTTTTGCCACAGGATCTTCTTCCTCAGAATTTTACTCTTGGGCAAAGGCAGAAAACACCAGGTTGGCATTTCATGCTCTTAACGGAACAGCTGTCAAGAAAGGAGATAATGTTGAGCAAAACAAAATAACCGAATTCTTGCATCTTTTCTTTCCCCCCTAAAAGAAAAGAATGCTGAACACCAAAGTTTTCTGTTCATCTGTTGTCCTTGCTTGAGTTCTTTGTTTAATTTCATAAATGACTCTCCCAAACTCTGAAAAACAGCACAATATAATAGATAGCCTCAGTTTCATTGTTTTTGAACTTTGACTCAAACTATTTCCTTTCAAGAAAGTTTTGTTTTTACTGGAACAATTTTCAGTTTTCACTTGTTTCTACTAGAGAGCTGCTTTTCATAAAAGTTATTTTAAATCAATAAAACAATAAATATCAGAAAAGGGGAAATTAGTCTGAATAGTCAAGCCTAATTTTGAACAAATTTTTGTATTAATTATTCTTTCTGGAAAATAAAAGCCAAAGATGCTTTTTTTATTAAGCAGATATAGGTACTTGATTAGCTCATAATATAAGGTTCGTCATTAAACCTTACTCAAACAAGCTACAAAACCATATTCTTATAAGTCCATTTTTAAGTACAAACAGCTAAATATTTTTGCAGGTTATTTTCAGCATGTTGTTTATAATAGTTATACAATCTGCCCAACATCTCTGCTTCAGACCCTTTGACGTTATCAAATATATAAGAGGTCATTTCTTTTTGTCTTGGGCAATATCAAAAAATCAACCATTGAACAAATAAATGTGTATTCCCTGCCTTTCAGAGGTCAGTAGGGTTCAGTGTCAGTAGACTTCACTGTTTCTGAAGTGGTTTTGAAATACCTCAGGAAATATCACTGTAAAAGGGTGTCTTTTTTTGTCTGTTTGTTAGGTTTTGTTTGTTTTGGTTTGGTGATTTGTTTTTCTTTTTTTTTGGGTTTTTTTTTTTTTTGTTTGTTTGTTTGCTTGCTTGCTTTTGGTGACTTTTTTTTGGATTTGGTTTTTATTTTTTGTTTTGTTTTAGTTTGTTTTTTGCCTGCTTGCTTGCTCTTGGTGTTTTTTTGGAGGGTTTGGTGGTGTTTTTTTCCCCCCTTGAACATAACAGTAAGAATTAGAAAAGAAAGGGAGTCTTCTTTTTGAGAGATTCAGCTGTTCCCTTACAAGCACAAAATGAACCATGGTCCAGGCACATATATAATTAGAAAACGCAGGCATATCTATATATGTATGCATATATACAGATATAGATACATACTTACACAGAGAAATATGCATAAACTGGGTTAGGAAGACTAACCAAATCCATACAATTCTGATGAAGATCAAATGGTACAGGACTTACATTTTTTTCTGGTGGAACTGCTGTTATTGATGCTTGAAGAAAACTTTATATGAAGCATTTCCAAGTCTCACACTGCATTTGACCCAGATTCAAATCACTTTGATTCATGATAAAAACTCTAGTCTCTTGGAAAGAATATGCCTGCATATTTTTAAATAGTCAAACTTTTGTTAATGTTGATAAAATTCAGCTAATTCAATGTGCACAATAACAGGCATTTCAATTTTCAGATAGTATGCAATTCAGAAAGTAGAAATACAAAATAAGACAAGAAATTCTAGTTTCCTTTTTTTATATTCTTTTATTAACTGTATTTATGCATACGTAAAATAGTTGGAACATTACTGCAGTGTAGTCAATGGATCAATTAAGATTTAAAAATTAATATGAAACCCCTTAGCTTTTATTATATGAAACACCTTTAAAATTATACTTCGGCATTTAATTGGCTTTGCCAGTCCAACTGTAAATAAAAAAACTTATGGATATAGCATATGAAAACAATATCTAATGATAAGCTGTGTGAAACTATTCTTGTTATCCATAGCCAAGTAAAGTAACTACAATATGGACAATAAAATACGTCTTACTTATTCTTTTTGCGTTTGGTTTCTTTTTGATTTTGTGGGTTTTCTTGTGTTGTTTTATTTCTTTCTTTGAGGTAGTGATGTTTTGGTTTTTGTTTGCTTTTTTTTTTTCCTCCTTGCTATATCATAAGCAGTAGTAGCTAAAAATGAATGAAATATGACATTAAGCTGTTTTGTTCTTTTACAACAGCTCTAAGAGAAAAATAAAAGGATGTTTAATTTTCTCTAAAATAAAGAATCTAAATTCTGTCTGCTGCTCACTCATTGCTGCTCTTAGGAAGTTTAGGAAATTAGATGGGAATATCCCCATCTCAAATAGTGATTTTAACAAATCTGACTTGCATTATCCATCTCTTTTCTTTGCTTCCTGTTATAATAAAATTTACTTATCTTATGCTTATTAATTTTATATGTGGATGTAACTGAATTAGGTGGATGAAACTTGACACCTGCATGAACTATCCTGAATTTAGAATGGTGATGCAACTGAATACATCAGCAAGAAATACCATTTTTTTTTGTCACCCACTGGGAGATTTAATAAATAACCTTGTAACCTGAACCAAGATAACCTTTTTCCATCATTTAGGGAATTAACTAACAATGATCATCCCAGTTCATTAAAGAGGACAAGTAGCATGGGACACCTGATTACTCTAAAACCAGAGCAGCATTAAACATTCCATTACAGATTTGGGAAATAATGCAGCCCACCAGTTTGTTGATGAGAAGATGAGCTAATAAGTACGGAGGTAAATTCATTATACCATTTGAAAATTTAAATTCTAAGTCTCTCTTTGAAGACTTTTAGTTTTCTAGTAAATACAGTAAGAAATTGTGTAAAACTGAGAAATCAAAGCACTAGTTTTTACCCATAGTTTCTGGGAAATTATTCATTGTGCTGAATTTAAATCCACAGTGAATTATCTAATGCAATTAGGACATCACAGCTTTTTCAGTCTGTCTGTTAGCAACAATGAAGGCTGCAGCACGTTTATGTAAAACTAGAACTTGCTAAGATTTATTATAGTCTTTAGCATTCATAAAACTCTTCCTATTAAACCCTCCAACACGTTGTATCCTGGCAAGAAATCAGCAATTTATGATAGCTGCCTGATATTAATTAATAATTTACCCTTTACAATTGTCCTGGCCTTTATCTTAGAAGTGCTTTTTGTGAGCCCTGGCAGTTTATTAGCAGATGCACAGCAGGCAATTAGAAGGTGCCATCTTCATACCAACTTTGTTGCCCTTTCACATATTTAATAAAGCATTTTCATTGCTTGCATTTGGCTTTTGTTGGATCACGTGCAAAAATACTTGCACTTCAAATATGATATAAATTCTTTAAAATGGTTCTACTGTCATAGGAAATATGTGTAGCGAGATAACTGTTTATTTAATGGGAACACTTTACATGAAATAAGAGACTGAATCTTGATTTCTCTAAAACAAGTGGAGAAGATTTAAAGTCAAAAGAGAATGCAGGTGACAGTCTCATCATTCATTTATCAGTTTGAGTAAAAAAAAAGAAATTACTTTGCAAAAAAATAGTTTAAGTAGTTTTAGGTTTTAGTACACAATGGTGTTCTGGATATTTTCCCTCACTTTTATTTCTTTTTGTGTGTCTAATATCTGAATGATGAGAGAACAAGCCATATCACATGAATAAGTAGAGATGCATCTGGCATACATGAAGAGCTCTCAGAAATATTTGAAGATTCTTAGTACAAATGATCATACTAATTTTAAACATGGTTTGAAAATTCTTATTTCAAATTACTTCAATGTACTTGCTGTGAATTTGGTTGTATGTAATTTTTCCCACAGAGGATGTTTCCCCACTCTGTTTGGAAAGGCATTTTGGACATGAGTTGTGGCATATTGTGCACAGAAAAAGCACATTTGCAGTTTTTTATATGAAATTTAATTATTTCCATCAATGTAATATGTATTAAAATGCACAGTAATGACTTTTTAACCACTATTATAAACCAGTCTTTTAAAGTGTGAAAGTATGATGCTATTTATGCATAAATGTAAAATATAACAATTATTTAATGCTTTATTAACTACATGCAAAATAGATTTTGACATAAAATATACCCCCAATATCTGTAAAAGTGCTTGTTTTCAAATAAAAAAAAATAATTCTTTTATAATCTTACCTAACGGGTGCAAAGAAAAATGTAATAAGGATGTACTGAATGATGAATATGGAAGATGACAGTGAATATTTACTTCAAAATGTTCAGCCAATATAAATAATAAATAAATAAATTCTAAAAACATTCTTGGTCTGCAGAGGTCATTTTACAGAAAAAAACCTGAAATTCCTAAACATTTGCTGAATAACCATGTCAGGTAGTCACAAAAATCCACAAAGCTTTTCTTAGATTTGCATGTTAAAATGCTTTACGATTTGAGAATCACAAACTTTTACTAAAGCAATCCTCGGTTTAACTTTAACAGAGCCTATGAAAATTATAGGTTCGTGTACGCCAGTGAATTCACAGTGAAAACTGAGTCAGTGGACGGCAGTAGCCTGGCAATGCTAAAGAAAATTTTAATGGCAAATTAACTTTAGGATGAGTGTAAACCTCACAAAGACAAGAAATACGTTGCTATTAATATATTTAAGACAGTATTCTTTTTTGCTTAACAGTGGCAGCTACATGAATTTTTTTATGGTACACAATAATGTAGGCATAACCTCTTCCATCTGAAGTCCAGTAACAGAGAAACTTTTACTTGGTTGGTATGTACTCCTTTTTGACTAAATCAAGGGAAGGAACTTTACACACCTGCTTGTAAAGGGTTCTTTGGTTCTTTGTTCATTGTCTTTCATTTCTGTTAGTACGGGAGCAGTTGAGAGAATCTGTAATGAAAACTTGCTGCATCTCTAGAAATTTCTACATATTTACCTGGACAACAAGCAGTAAGACCTAAACTTGACCTAATTCTAATCCAATGACATTAACTGTTTTCAGAAGTAATGGTTAACAAGTATCTTTGCAGTGCACATTAGAATTGCATTTTTGTCCTTTTATTTCTCAAAGTACTGTTTCTGCAGTTGCTACAATATTCTAAGTCAGCAAACCACAATTAAATACAAATAATGGTTTTTCATGATTCATTAGTTAAGAAAAGAGTCTGGGAATGTATAGAATTAGCCACCAATATTTTGAATATTTTGATTACAATGTGTTTGTCTCAGCTAATAATTTTTTTTACTATCACATTGTGGTTTTGTTTATTCCTATTCTATCTTCTCTGATGAAAGATATATATTCCCAAAAGACACACTATGTAGAAATGGAAGACCATATGTTTAGATTACTGAACTTTTCACAGGATATACAAAATCAAACAAATGAAGAATACCAACATCCTTTACACACCTTCCCCAATTCTTTGGTTTGAAGACTGATAAACAATCCATCCAAGAATATGAAAAGCTAAATCCATCCCTTAGACGTTGCAAGCTAAAAAGTTGTGTATCCAGTGTAAATTAATTACAGGGTTGCAAGTAACAAAAAAATTCAGTGAGAATGCTTGTGAATTAAATGCAGTCATTATTTTTTTCTTGAATATTGAAAAATATTGCATATAATGTGAAACATGAAAAGTGGAAGCACAAGTGCAGAGTGACAAACCTGAGGAAATCCATTGTGAATTAGTAATTATGATGTAAAAGACATACACAACAGTAACGACACATTTGCTTAGTGGCTCCTTTCTACCTAAAAGCAATAGTTATTCCACACACTTGACAGGGGAAACATTAAACTGCAGAGATGAGTTCATTAACTAATTTTTTAAGAATGATAGTTGAAAGATGAGTCCAGCAGAGAAATTGAGTGATAATTGGAAAGAAATAATTCTGTAACACTTCAGTTCCCTTATTCAAAATCAAGGAATAAAAACCCCATGACAAACATAGAGAAATCTTTTGATTGTTACTTCAGAATAATCTTTTATTGGATTAATTAAATTTCTGTGTTGAAGATATAGCTTGGAAAATTTTGCTTGGAAGTTCAGTAGGGAATTGCTTCTCTGTGTGTGCGTTTGAATGTATATATGTATATAAAAACAATGGTGCAAATGACAGAACAAAATGTTTGTTACACCTTTGTTCATCTCACAAAAGATCTTCATAGAATCAGTGGAAAGGACCTTTGGAAATTATTACTAGTAGCATGTGGAATGACTCACTCTATAAAGTTATTCCAGTTGATCTGCTTGTCCACCCCTTATAGCCTGATAACTAGAATCGCAGGGAGAGCTGAAACAGTTAATCCTCTTTTTTCCCAATATATTGTTTAGTGCACCATTTAAGACTATTTTGAAGTACACCCTTAGGAATATTGACAAATAGGTGAAAATACACTTTATCATAGATTGCCTACTGTATGACATCTGCTAATTTGTTATCACATAAATCTCACATAGCTGCATTTCTGTTCATCCATTCGGCATCTTCAAAATCATGATAATCAGGGCCACTAATTTGATTATTATTGGTTTCAGCAATACGGAAAGAGTTATCAACCTTCTTCTGATAAACCATTTTCGTTACTTAGCAGCCACTGACAGTTATTTGCCTGTAGCCTGTATAGGAATTATCAGGCTCTATGGTATCATTTTGGATAATAAAATCTATTTCATACTGTCTCAAGCAGCAGGTCAGGAAAGCCTTACTGAAATTTGCTTAAAGACTTCAAATAAAAAAGTGGGGAAAATTTGGACTCTATGCTATGCAGAAGACAGATAGCCAAAATATGGAATCATTCCACAAGGAGACACTCTGTCACATCTTTTTAAATTGTCTTATTGGCAGATAGAGTTTCTGTCACAAGAAAGAATAAGGTCTAGTAAAACTGAAATAACTTTACCCAAACCAATGAAGGAAGCCCAAAACTAAATCTGTAAAAGGACAACTCTTAGATGAACAGATATGGTCTTCTTTATGGGAAAATAATCCTTTTAAAAATATATATTTATAATGACATAAAAGCTAGCAATCAAAATTAAGGTTGGGAAGAAGTTGTGTACTGTCATCCTTGACAGCAATGAATATCAACAAGCTTTTTCAGTGCTGTATGTGTAGAATATGTCTTTATCTACCTATCTGTGCTCTGAACAACTTTAGCAAAGAAGGAAGTGTAAGTAATTGTCTCCTTTGGAAAGAGTGACAGCTACAGCCTATCTTTCAATCTCCAAATGCAGAAGAAAAATATTACAGTAAGATTAGCAGGAACAATAATGACAAATAATATGATTCACTTCTGTTAAGCTGCCTAAAGGTTAGCTGGATTTGCTGGATCACCAACACTGGAATAACATAACTAAAAGAACAAAGGGACTTTCAGCTTACTGCTATGAAGGAAATAGGGAATTGTTTAATAAGTCATTCACTGTGTAGACGCTATTATATAGCTCAACTGGTGAGGCCACAAGGGCAAGCCTACTAATTAGCTACCAGTTTTCCCACAGTACCATAAGTGAAATTTAGATTTTCCTTCAGTTTTCATCAGGAGCAGGCATGAGCTGGAGATGCTTCATTTTGATGAAGGCAAGATATTCAACATCCTCTGTGAGAAAACCTGCTTTATTCTTGATTGCCGCAACAAGCTATATTACTGAGGAAATATTCTGTCCTTACACATTTGTAGACAGATAGCTTTAGATAACAATAAGCTATCTGAGGGAAAGGTTAACAGGATTGTATTTTCTGTGTAGTAGGTAATGAGATCCTCATTCACTTAGTAAACGTTTCAGAAAGATGTCTGTCTACCAAGATAAAGATTCATCTGGCCTTTTAGGATTAGGAGAAATTCCAAGCTGTTATGTGGATTAATTATCAGTAAAACACTTACTACTTTGACTGATGAAAATGAAGATGAGAAAAGTAAGAAACCTGAAAAAAAATCAAAAATTTAATCTGTATTCATTATGCTTCAATCACTAAGTTTAGATGAGGTATTTTAATGTTTCTGCTCAGCTGTGTTGGCTGGATTTCAGAAAACACTGAAAAAGACTGAGCATATGCTGTCTGACTTTTGGTTGGTTTTTTTTTTTTTTTTTTTTTTTTTTTAAGGGAACGTAAAAGCCACAGAGTTTCCTGCTGCTGCTTTTTAAAATAGGGAAAGAAGGAAATTTTTATCTTGACAGTACATATACTTTGCTTGACTCATTTCTGGTGTAAGCTGCAGCTGCTTCTCACCAAATAGAATTGTCCAAGAAGGACAAAACAAGCAGGAATACCCCACAATGGGAAAAGTAATCTAAGAGAGAAAAAAAATATTATTCAAACTGTGATACCGACAAACTCGCCTATCTTCTGTGAAACTCAGTTCTTTCCTTCTAAAATACTTTTCTCATCCTGAGACTTAAAGGAGAACATTATATCAATTTACATAGTGTAGACAGCTCAATGAATCAGTATCTCATCAAAGTTAGATCACTTATTAAACATCTAAGGTAGAGGTGTCAATTAGTTATCAACATGTAGGTGCCTAGTAGCATTTAAGATGCCTGAAGGTAGTAGGGATATCCTTGTTGTCGTTGTTTAAGCTGTAAATCAGCCATGCAGTTTGTTCACTCACTTCCCCCTCCTTCTTCCCCCCCACTCCAAAAGGGGGGCGGACAGGACGGGGAGAAGAATCAAAAGAATGTAACTCACACAGGTTGAGATAAGAACAGTCCAATAACTAAGGTATAACACAAATCACTATTGCTACCATCAACAACAATAATGACCAAGGAAAATACGAGGGAAGAGGATACAAATGCTCACCACCCGGCAACCGAGCTGTGAATTCCTTTCTTCCGGGTTCCTGCCCCCAGTTTTTACCTTCCGGGCATGACGTGCTATGATAAGGATTACCTCTTTGGTCAGCTTGAACCAGATGCCCTGTCTCTGCTCCCTCCTGGCTTACCCTCCTCCCTGGCAGAGCATGAGGCCCAGAAAGTCCTTGGCCAGACCAAAATGTACTAAGCAGTGACCAAAACATTGGTGTTATCAACACTGTTCCCAAGCTGAAAGTCAAAAACCACAACTTCACACCAGCTACCAAGAAGGAGAAAAACGACTGCTACTGCCGAACCCAGGACACCTGTGAAACAAGCAGGTGTGATAGGCAGCTGGAGGACAGATGTGATTTGTGAAGACAAGGATCTCAGAGGGCATTAGATATCTATGCCGGGGCAAATGAGTTAAAAACAGATATCTGAACTCCTTTCACAATGAATGGCTGCTGAAGGCTTGATACAGGTGCCTAGTCTCATCTGAGAGGCTCCAAGATATTGGGTCTGACCTTCAGATGCTGTTTTAGGAGACTGTAGACCTCCTGATGGCTTTAGTTACAAAAAAAAAAAAAAAAAAAAAAAAACCAACAAAAAGCAATGAGGGTTCAGGTAAAATACAATCAACTTGTTTCTTAATCATACAATTAATTAAAGATTTTCACATGGAGCCTATGGCCTTCTAGGTGAATGAAATCATTTCTGTAAAAGGAGTTCTCCATTAATGTGGCTATGTGATGCAAAGATTATGTAGGCATTATGCTTGCTTTGTATGTTACATATGTAAATGCTTTTTAGTATGCATGACAGTTACAGACAATCATGCAAAAAGCAATAGAATGACTTTCCAGGTAATTAATAGCTCCTCAGGAGAATAAAACCAAATTTACAGTAGCTTTTATAGACTCATAAAAATTAGTATTTTCTGCAAGAAACTGTTCCTCTGATGTTGACTTTGGAAATAAATAATTGCACCAATACTGTAATCAGAATATTAGAGCCTGAAGTATGATAAGGAAACTTAATTGATGCTTCTTATTTCTTTTTCCTATGTGTTAATAATGCCTTCAATTTCCTACTAAATTTACTAAGTTATTAGTACTTTACTAATAGAGTTCATTGAATAAATCAAGCAAGTATTTAGATTTTTTTTATGACTAAGTTAAGAAAGAATTACAGTAAGTTAAAATGAAATTGGTTAACACATCAATGATCAATTAATATTTGGGGAAGTTATAAAAAATATATTTTAGGATGTTTCATAAAAAGTCTGCAACTAAATCCTTTTTTATTCTGGAAGGGTTGCTGAAAAGTAAAGGATTAACAAGGGACTTGTGTAATGATTTTGCTGATGTGACTATTTAGAATCATAGAATAGTTAGGGTTGGAAAGGACCTTAAGATCATCTAGTTCCAACCCCCCTGCCATAGGCAGGGACACCTCACACTATACCATGCCACCCAAGGCTCTATCCAACCTGGTCTCGAACAGTGGCAGGGACGGAGCAGTCTCAGCTTCCTTGAGCAACCCACTCCAGTGTCTCACCATGCTTAGGGTAAAGAATTTCTTCCTCATATCCAATCTAAACTTCCCCTGCTGAAGTATTAACCAGTTACCCCTTGTCCTATCACTACAGACCCTAATGAAGAGTCCCTCCCCAGCATCGCTGTATACCCCCTTCAGATACTGGAAGGCTGCTATGAGGTCTCTGTGCAGCCTTCTCTTCTTCAGGCTGAGCAGCCCCAAATTTCTCAGTCTATCTTCATATGGGAGGTGCTCCAGCCCCCTGATCATCCTCATAGCTTTCCTCTGGACTTGTTCCAACAGTTCCATGTACTTTTTATGTTGAGGACACCAGAACTGTACACAATATTCCAAGTCTGGTCTCACAAGAGCAGAGTAGATGGGCAGGGTCAGCCCCTTGGACCTGCTGGTCATGCTTCTTTTGATGCAGCCCAGGATGCGGTTGGCTTTCAGGGCTGCAACCACACACTGAAGCTGCCTCATGTTCATTTTCTCATTGATCAAAACCCCCAAGTTCTCCACAGGGCTTCTCTGAATCTCTTCTCTGCCCAACCTAAAGCTGTGCCTGGGATTGCGGCAACCCAAGTGTAGGACCTTGCACTTGTCATGGTTAAACTTCACAAGGTTGCATCAGTCCATCTCACAAACATGTCAAGGTCCCTCTGGATGGCGTTACTTCCCTCCAGCGTATCAACCGAACCACACAGCTTGGTGTCATCAGCAAACTTGCTGAGGGCACACTCAATCCTACTGTCCTTTTCACCCACAAAAATATTGAACAAGACCAGTCCCAACACCAATCCCTGAGGGACAACACTCATTACTGGTCTCCAGATGAACATTGCACCATTGACAACAACTCCTTGCATGCTTCCATCCAGCCACTTCTTATCTACCGAGTGGTCCACCTATCAAATTGATGTCTCTCCATCTCAGAGACAAGGATGTTGTGTGGGCCAGCGTTGAAAGCTTTGCACAAGTCCAGGTAGATGACATCAAATGCTCTACCCCTGTTCATCAGTTTCGTAGCCCCATCATAGAAGGCCACCAGATTGGTCAGGCAGGATTTCCTTTTAATGAAGCCATGCTGGCTGTCACCAAGCACCTTGTTGTTAATCGTCTGCCTCAGCATGCCTTCCAGGAAAATCCACTCCAAGATTTTGCCAGGCACAGAGGTGAGGCTGACTGGTCTGTAGTTCTCCGGATCATACATTTTCCCCTTCTTGAAAATGGGGGTTATGTTAACCTTTTTCCAGTTGTCAGGAGCTTCGCCTGACTGCCATGATTTTTCAAATATGATGGACAATGGCTTAGCAAGTTCATTTGCCAGCTCCTTCAAGACCTACAGATAGATTTCATCAGGTCCCATGGTGTCGTGGTTTAGGCCGTAAATCAGCCACGCAGTTTGCTACATGGAGAATTGAAAGAATGCAACTCCCACAGGTTGA
>JANRGW010000545.1:0-45939 GCA_024733675.1 Psilopsiagon aymara | reverse complement strand
AAGGCCAGGTTGGACAGAGCCTTGGGTGGCATGGTTTAGTGTGAGGTGTCCCTGCCCATGGCAGGGGGGTTGGAGCTGGATGATCTTAAAGTCCTTTCCAACCCTAACTATTCTATGATTCTATCCAGAAATAACACAATGAATAAGTAGCATTAGATTTGTTTTCCACTCTAGCAATACACTGCAACTACATTCAGGAGGTTCATACATTTATCCTTTGTACATTTAATATTCACGCTCCAAGTCCTTCCCAATCTCAAGTTTCTTGCACAACAAACAGCAACTTTTTGCTTCTTACCTTCATAAATTACAGAATTATAAACATGCGACATTTAACAGAGCCAAGCATTTCTTTCAATAGCAGCCGCCCACAGTTTAAGCAACACCAGATGCAGGAGATACCCAAAATACAACCCTCTCAGAAAATTGTAACACTTCTATATAAAATGTTGTACTACATTAACATCCAACTATAATCTTAACTATGAACTCACGAAGTTTTTTTTTTAATACAGTATATAGAATTATATGTTTAGTACAAATATAATTACTATGTAATCTGCAGGGCATATAATTATGCAATATATGAATAGCACATGCTAATTACTGTGTGATTGCAGAGTAATTACTCGGTTATTTGTGCCTGGAGTCAACTGCTGAATTCCACTCTTCAAAACAAGATTCTGTGGAAGAGCTCCGAATGGGGCATTGAAATATGAACAGACATCAGTTTGCTGTGTGATACATTATAAAGTATGCCTTAAAAAAACCCATGACGTAATAAAGCACCTCTTTGCTGATAATCATAGATATTATTTCTATTAAGGGTCCAAATTGTAGCAAATGCTACTAGAGAATTAAAAAGCACTGTGAATATGAACACCCCCAAAATCAAAAGAGACAAGTTAATCAATCTCTTTTTAAAAAGTAGAGCAGAAGCCAATTCACTGACAACACAAACAGCACTGAAAGTTATCTTTGATGAAAGTTGAATTAGCTGCAAAATGTTCACAAACAAGTTACACATATTCATATCTTTCATGCAATTAATATTAACCCAAGACTCACAATCCTCCACATGTCAACTCTGAACATGAACCACAGGGTTTTTTTTGTTGTTTTTTAAACTAGCCTTGGCTGTAACATGCCACTTGCCTTATCGATTTTGAAACATACATCCTCAGGCATTGTTTCTAGCATGTATTTATCATCACATTATACAAATTATTTTTGCCTTTAAAAACCAAGGCTACATATAACATAAAAGAGATATGCACCAACTGCATTTGAGTGACATGAGACTGTCTAAACCACCTCTTCTCATTATTACCAACTTGTCCCAAGGTTTTAAACCATGTTTTAATGCAAAATTTGCAACCCTGAACACACTCCATCCTTTATTTATTGCAAAAGTACAACATAATTATTCCTAAATCCTCTGGTAACTACAAACAGTTAACCATAGAGTGTTCCTGAGGATTACTTATGCAGCAGTAATGCATAAGGTCAAAATTTCACCCAGCTTCTGTTCTGCAAAGCTTAAATTATTAAGACAGGCAGAAGTTTGGCTCTTCCTAGATACTGGCTACGTTAAGAGCAAATGGATCTAACCCAGAGCTACTTTTCCTGCCAGCATCCTTTGGGAAAGGTTTGTGTAAGGAGATCCTTTCTCAGTTTTCCCCCTCTTGGGACACTTGGATATGGATAGAGGGAGATCAAAGCAGCAGCCTGGGACAAGTAACGATTTCTTTCCATCACCATCTCCACACCCAGAGCTTCCTCTCTCCGAAGTCTGCTTTGCCTTGGGCCCATTCAAGAAACCTCTGCCAAATCATGCAGCTTTCCACTCCTGCCAAATCACTGTGGACTCTGAAGTAAGTTACTTCCAGGCAGGTGATAAGTGATGCCTCATGCCTGTGTGTGAGGCACCGGCTCATACCCATGGCAAGGGGCCCAGCAGCAGCTGAAAGCTGCTTTGCTGCTACGGGTGCTACCCTGATGAAGTGCATGCAGCCATGGAGCTGCTGCTTTGGTGGGAAAGTAGTAGCTCCCAACATCCATAGAGTTGGAACACCTAAAAACATACTCTGCCCACAGTTTGCTGCACACTACATGCCAAAACTCTGGGGTAGCAGTAACTGGCCCGATACTAAGTTATCTCTACATGGATCACTGGCTCACAGCAATTCCACTGCACATGTAACATATGCAGGTGAGGGGAAATGCTCTTTTTGATAAATTTTACTGATGAAAAAGCAGGCCTTGTATTACAGTATAAGGCGTAACCCCTTTGATGTGAGTTATCTCCTGAACCCCCCTCTCCCTGGCCCAACATTGTTACAGATGCAGTGGTTCTGGACTCACACTCCCACATGACACCAGAAAGAGGCAGCCAAGCACTCCAGTCTTTTATCCAGAGATGATTCTTAAGCTTTAATAGGGCTTTCCCTGCCCTTTGTGATCTTCCTTATGCTTCACCCTCTTTCACAGACTCTTAACCTTAATCTTTCATCTCTCTTGCATTTCCATTTCTATTTCATTTCAGCACCTACTGAGCGTTTGGCTGTCTCCTTAACTCCTGTTAACACCATGGGGCACAAGAAGGGATTCTCAGCGGATACTGGGAGCTTCTTATTCATGCCCCCACTAGATGGAAGGAGGAAAAGGACTACTAC
This sequence comes from Psilopsiagon aymara, assembly GCA_024733675.1. Lineage (NCBI taxonomy): Eukaryota > Metazoa > Chordata > Aves > Psittaciformes > Psittacidae > Psilopsiagon > Psilopsiagon aymara. The sequence continues at coordinate 43,264 of JANRGW010000545.1, read as the reverse complement.
TTGCTCTATAACGTTCTTACTAAACAGCAGAATGGATACTTAGTTTTCCATTTTCTTACAGCACATAAAAAGCAATTTACTGAAGTTGCTATTTAAAATTACTTTTACTGTTTGCAAGTAATTAGCATTAGTTGGTTTTCTAAGTGTTTCAGTGAAGGGAACGCTGTAAAGAGGGCGATAAATGTTAATGTTATGGAAAGCAAAATTACAAAGTGATAGAGGTGACCACATGGGTATGGGCCTACTCCAATACAGACAGAATATGGCATATAGGAACCAAAAACTGACCAGAATAAAGTGGAGAACCACGATCTCACTTTAACAAAAGTACTGTCATGGGGCTCACCAAAGTACTTCTGCTTTATAAGAACAGCAGACTGAAAAATAAGGAAAGCATGGTAAATATTGTCATCTGCATTTTAATGGATTCAAATAAGCTACCATTTTCCTGGACAAATTATTTCTAATCCCAAAAGGCAAAGAAAAAATGACTCATCCCTGAGAAATCATGAGACTGATATACATACATATTATTCTGGGGTTCTACTTGTCTTCTCGCTCATCAGCATTTAGAGAACAGTCAGGTGTACTTCAGACCTTTTCCATAATCATAATAAGCAGGTGTTTTACCTTTTAAATTGAAGATAATACAATCTCAGTCATAACCAGGGCTTTCAGAGTACTACAGAATACAAGAAACACATTTAAATTACAGTTGCCATCACTAGGTGACAAGGATGAGGCTGACTCCTGTGCACAGAAGGGCACAACCCAAGGCTAGAGCAACAAAAGGACCTAAACAAACAAAATTAGCTAAGCTGAGACTTCAGGCTCCTGAGACCGAAGCTGGAACATTTTACACTCCTGGTTAGTCATGTAAATCTTTGGTAACACAAATTCCACAGCTCCCTAAAATTCTTTTCTGAATACACCATAAACCTATTTGAGGAGGTAAAGACTGTCTCCTGTCCAAGCCCTACAGGGATCAACATCATTTGCACTGCTTAGTACGAACCAACAGACTTCATTTGGAAGTGTTCATCACTCAGCTACCATGTTATGAATAACTGCTACACCCTAAGTCTTTTTCGAAACATCCTGGCCCTTGTTTTTACGAGACTCCACTGGTGAATCATCTGTCGGAATCTAGAAGTCTTTGGTTCAATGCCATCCTTAACACGGAGACTCAGAACCACTGTTCTCATTTCCCAGAAGGGTTCTCCAATCATCTCAATGTAAAGTGTTTTCAGAAAAGTACACAGGAAAACAGTACATATTGCAAAGCAGAAGAGAGAGCACGATGCTTCAGACCAAGGATGAGAGGTCTCCCTGGGAGGCAGACTGCTGGGTTCTGGCCTGCACCCAGGAAAGAGAGTTGTTTTTCTTGCAAGAGCAATAACTGGAAGCCAGGATTCCCTCCCTGAAGCTGACTCCCTTAATTGTACGCCTGTGGAGTGTGATCCCACTTGTGCTCTCTTCTTCTAATCCCCTCTAAAAAAACATAACCCTTTCTATACTACAACTCCTCCCCTTCCTTCCAGACCAAGCTACTGCCTAATCCATAGAACACCCTCCCAGGCTTTGTGAAAACCCATAGAGAAGAGCAGAGAACAAAGGCATCCCACTTCCTCAAAGACTACTCTGCTTGCAAACTTAATGACCAAAGCATCGTGACATCTTCTGCTGGGTGCCCATTAAAAGACAAGCTGCTCTCTACTCACAGAAGCATACAGTGATTACTGCATGGACAGATGCACCTGCCTGAGGCTGTGAATCTGGCCCCTCGGGTCCAAAGTCCTCCATCAAATCTCAGTTTCTGTATACCTTACTGTCCATCTACACATTCACTATGCAAGGGTTTTTTGTTGGTTGGTTTTGATTTTTTCACATAGTGCACTTTTCCCTGTGCACTTTATAAGGGTTCTGAGCACCTTGCTAAGGAGTTTAGATATCACCTGGAAGCAGAGGTTCCTGACTTTTAGGTGGAAAAACCTATCTCTTGGTCTGGTCTTGGAAGCTTAATTCTATGAAGGCCACATGCCCTATTTGCTGCATTTCACACTGCCCAAGTTCAGCACTGAATATGAGCTCTTACTAGGCGGGATTCCTACCTCCATTTACAGTTAGATCTTGATATCTTGAGCTGACCATTTCCTGGTGCATTTCATAGACATTGCAGATAAAGATCGGAAGAGATTGCAACTTCTATGCTGGATATGTGTTGAGGAGAAAGGGGGGAAATGGTGTCTTAAGACTTCCTTTAATACTTTCACCATTTTCTGGGGAGGAATGTGGACAGGCAGAGCAGAAAACTCAAAGGTGGCTGAGCCCCGTGGGTTGGCTGAGGGACATCTGCTCGACTCACATTGTGTAAGAGGAAAGCCTTATAACCCCGACAGTGAACTCGTTTAAAGTTTTGTTGCACAAAAGCAGGAAGGGAGGGGAAAACCTGATCCCCAGAGCTAACAACATTGCGGTCTGCTGCTGAAATTCCTTCTGTCTTCACTCACACAAACATCCTGATCTATCACCTTTCATTTCTGCTACAAATCTAATGAAAGGTTATACCAGGGAACCTAACTTTCCACATGGCACTGGTTCTGCATTATATTCGTGCCAGCACAGTTAAATCAATTTTATTCACTAGAGTTCTTCTGAACTGTCAATAGACTAAGTCGAAGAATTTGGTTCTTTAATGCTTTTACTACTTCTCTCCAAGGTATATCATGTAGGAGACAGAAATTTATGAATAAAATCAGAGGCTGCTAAACAAAGAAACTTCCAATTGCTGCAAACTAATCCAGTCACTCTTACTCACATTACTGCACCGATGATTTCAGTTCTGCCATAAAGAGTTTTAGAGTGTAAAGGTCATTTTAACACACCTACACTACACTAGTATTTAGCATGGATTATGCATGATTAGGACCATATACAGAATATATTTTTTTTCTGAGGGAATGATCTTGGTCATCCCATACACAATTCATGCCCTGTATTGAGTCAAAGGCTGGTTTTGTGATGTGGAAGGCTATTACCACAGTTTCAGCCGGGTTCTTCTAATTTCCCCTTAAAATAAGACAGAAAATGTGTTACTGCATATGCTGTCACGTTACACACTTCAGTGTTTTATTATTAGCTTAATTCTAAGTCAATATAATTGAGAAAGAACTAACACACATGGAAATACAGAATGAACCTGTGAAAACAGGCGAACCTACATGGTTGCCATGAGAAGTGATTTACTGCATGTAAGTTCTCAAGACACAGTGAGGGACTGTTTACCAAAGTCATGCCAATTTACAAGGCAACTTTCAGTATTTCTTTTTATTACTGCGGAATTGAATTCACAACTTGTTTCCTTTTTTCCTCATACTTGATTAATTACCATGTTAACATAACTACTGTTCTCCTGCTTATAATGGGCTCCCTCTAAAGTGCTGCCCCAGCAAAATAAACCAGGAGAAAGCTTCTAGCTCTTTGCTCTAGCATTTCAATCCTTTCTACTCTCACTATTTTTCAAATTTATGTTCCATTCCAATAAAGCTTGTGTGAATATTATAGCAAATCAGATAATACAAGGTTATGACCCTTGTAATTGATCCTTCAAGGTTCTTCTTGCTTTTTTTCCACTTGACGTGGTAAAAATTACATTTACATGTGCTTGTTGACACTTGAGAATTCACTTTGTTGGACATATACACTGTTTCAGAGAGATCACATTACATAATGATGTATTTCTAGTGCTTTATTTCTTCTATACCTACAACCCCATTAAGCTGTAAGCAAACCTCCCGTGGGGCTGTAAGAGTACAAGTATCAAGGGGGCAATGCTCCTACACTGTTTAGAGGCAGTAGAGCTGGGGAAAATACCCTGTGAGGGTACAGGGTTAAACATCAGCTACTATTTCCAAATATTTTCAGATAAATAAAAGCAGCTTAAAGTAAAAATTTAAATTTCCATTTGTATAAAAATACACATTTTACAAACACAGACCACGCGCGCCGGCACTAGAAATCAGTTATCTGTAGCAATGGTTTCTGCATCACATGACCACTGGAATAAAGTGATTAATTGGACTGTCTCAGTAAATGTGATCATTACACTTTTAATTAACCTTTTCAACCTCTTGCACCTTTCGGTTTTGTTATACATTAGATTGTTGCAGTTTTCCAGTTATTATGCTTGACTAAGCTTAAAACAATGCAGAGTTCTCTTAGAAAGATAAGAAAAACAATTCAAACAGCTCTTACTGTTCCTAATAAGAAAATACCACTGATACTGTCATCATAAGGATAGTCATAAATCAGGTGGAAGACAGACATTCTGAACTCTGTGGCTATGTTCCCACCTAATTTTTGTTTTGGCAGCATACTGTTATTTAATGGCTCTGGCTACCAGGAAACTAGCTTTTGAAAATTCTTTCTCAACCTAGTTATAATTACTCCATATAAATCATACAATGATCAATTATATTAATCTTAGCTTCATCCATTATTTAAACATAGCATTTGAATCTACACAGCAGGAGTGCAGGAAATTCCAAAGTCCTTTCTCTGCTCACTAACAACTGATTTATTCCTGAAGTCATGCCAGTTACAGAAAAGAAAGGGCCAGATAGGCTCTCAGCTATGACACCCAAACCTGAAATAACCAGATTTTGGACAAGGAAAGGTTCTTGGCTCTGAATATAGTATTTTTAATAACCACACTAGCTTCAACATGAGATTTTGCTTTACACTGGTGCACCAAAATCAGAGGAGTTCTACAGTTACACACTCTGACAGCACAGTATATCCTTACTTTAAAATGGCCTAGATCTTTCTCGTATATATGCACAAAGACATATTTGTATAAACATGTGTATATATGTTCCAATAGCATTTGGCTTCATGTCTCACTCTACAATGTAGCTACTAATGTATTTATTAATAAGCATGAGAGTCCAAATGTTCTGGTCTCACTTAAGGCGATACCTGAGCTCAGTGTTACACAGATGAGAAGTCTGATGGAAGGAGGAAAGACACTTAAAAGAAATGAACTTTCATGAAGACTCAGGCAAAATGTCTAAACATTTTTCAGGAAAAAAACAGACTATAACTAGGATTTCAAATTAGTAATGAGGATTTTTAGAGCATTTTAATATACCAAAGATATATTTGCAACTATGTGAAATACTAACCTTACGATTATTACTTTCTTGTATCTTGCCCTATTTCAGTCTCAGCCATAATGAATGTCAGGACGTGTAAACACAGGGTCTGTTTTGAGGTTTAATATTTTGAAGTTTTCCAACACGCATTGTAGTATTTCAACTATACGCCAAGAAGTGCTTTGTCAATACAACTGTATTTTTCCGGTTTACTTTTTTCATTTCATTAAATAATAAAGCTGCTAAAATGTGGGAAATAGAAGTTATATTACACAGAATTCTATTTAATAGAATATATTAAAATACTATTTAAATATTAATGTATTTAATATTAAATATATAAAAGAACAAAGTGCTGCTTTTGCACATACAGAACCACACTTTTCCTTAACATCAGGAGAAAGAGTAATAGGTGAACCAAAGAGAAAAAGGTCAAAGGTGGGAACGTGAATGCTGTCTGGCCAAACAGAAAATGGGCTGAGAAAGCCCTCAACTGAACCTATAAACACACACACAAATGGACACAACTCCAACAGCAGGAACAAAAATGTAACTCCATATGTCCAAATTTGGGCGTCACATGAATTACGTCCATGGACAAAGCACAAGTAGAGGCTCAGCAAGTGGTGCATAAGTAAAAGTTCCTGTGTAGGATTTATTTTATTCTACTTTTTTAAATAAGACGTGAATATGACTCACATCAAGCTTTTTTCAGAAGATAAGTAAACAACTCTTCCTCAGAAGTCTAACTGGAAACTCCATTTGGCTCATCAGATAGGTAATTGCACAGTAAGGGAACCAAGGAACTTCAGCTTGGCAGTTCAGTTTGCCAAAGCCGTTCAAAAAACTGCAGCATTCAGATTTGAGCAGAGAAGCATAAGGAGATCTTGTCAAAGCAGGAAGGAAGTTCTAGAATGACAAGACCTCATGCAGGATAAAGCTAGTGTTCATATTTGGTCTTAGAATCACAAGATTAGAAGGGATTTTGTGAAATAATTCATGCTCCTGCTCCACAGCAAGACCAGCTATAGCCAGAACAAAGCCTTACTGATGCTGTCTTAGGTGCACCCAAATCCATGGGACCAGAAGGCATGCATGCAAAGGCGCTCAGGAATCTGGTCAATGTCACTATGAAGCCGATCTCCTTTTTATAGGTCTTGGAGATCAGGGGAAATTACTGATGGCTGGAGTAAAACGAATGTCACAAATAACTTCAAGAAGGGCAAACAGAAGGATGCATGGACTAACAGGTGGGTCAGCCACAGCTGCAGCAATGATTATTGAGCAAGCCTTCCTTAGAGCCATATGCAGGCACATAACAGGAAGGTGATGAAAAACAGTCAGCATGGATTTACTAAGGTCCAATCAGGTCTGACTGCCTTCTACATGGAGATGACTGGTTCAGTGGACAGAGGAAGAGCACAGGTCACCCTACATTGACTAGTAAGCCTTCTGGAGTAGTCACCCATACAGTCAAACTGGAAAACCAGTTTGGATAGGACTACAGGGTGGAAGTTGTACTACTACTCCGCTTTGCATGAGACCTCAATGACCTCCTGTCCTGGGTTCAGCAGTAGCATTTTTCTCAGTCTTAGCTGATGCACTGCACCAGCTACTGCACTACAGCACTGCACCCGCTACTACGACTGAGAAAAATGGACTGCTACTGCAGAACCCAGGACACCTTCAGAGGTCTCTTCACACCTTATTATTTGCCTAATCTATGCTTACCCTGTTTTTCAGTAACTCCACAGCCTCTCCAAAGAGCTTTCCATTATTCTCTATACATCCCATTAAAATATTTTCCTGGTATCTAATCTATTACTTCCTGCAACCTAATTCCATTTTTTCTTCCTAATTTTACTCCTTTTCTCCAAACAATGGCTTTTTGATTTCTCAAAGACCATCATTCTCCACTCTTCTTTTAACCTAGTCCTCCCAAGTCTACTAATTCTTTCTTCTCAAATTGTGTTTTCTAGATATCTACACAATTTTATTCTCAGATTAGGGAAAAAAGAAGATTAGCAAGACAATTCATGGACCATGAGCTCCTATATAGTTGTACTCAGGATATCACTAAAGACAGCCATAACCCGTTAATTCAAGAGTTGCTGAAGCATAGCTTACTCCAGCCTCAAGCAGCACCAGCGTAGGTAGGGATGGTTTACACGCATTGTCTCTCTACAGCAGGAGTATATATTAGCTTATCTATGAAAGCAGATTGCTCCCGATGGTTATAAACTGAAAAAAGAGTCAAAGTATGTAAGACCTCAGTAGAAAAATTATCCTGCTTATTCTGTAGTATTGCTCTCTCGGAAGGAAAATCAAGGGAGGACACGGGGCTGGAGAAATGATTGTGAATCGAATCTGACAACAGCAGCTGACGGGATAAATCAGGAGATATTTCAAAGCAGAGAATGGGGAAAGAGACTCCTGCATAACAAGAGGAAGCTCCGCCTTCTCTAAAGATCTCTTGCAACTCCTATCAGGTAGACACAGACGTCTCTATAGTCACAACAGAAGTACATTAGCACAAGTAAAAGAATTGTCCACAATCAGAATGAAAGCAGCAGTAACAGAAATGGGACAGATGCTCTATTAATTGACAGCAGCAGTAGGGGTGGGGTGAAGGATGTCATCATGGCAGCAGAGAGAGCAATACAGTCAGAGAACAGCAAAAGTCACAGCAGCTGTGGAGGCACTGAATCACCCCCTCCTTTCCTTGCTGCTAGTGAAAACAATTTGGGGCAGTTATCTGCCCTATCTACCAAACAATATGAGCCTCGTTCCGTTAATCCACCACCAGCTGCTCTTCTTTTCTCTTATCAGTTGGTCCCGATGCAATCCTGTTGAATACAAATAAATTCAACATAATGGGAAGAGGGCAACTCTGGTACCTCTTGTCTATTCATGGATTTGCTGTGGATCAGCTTCAGGAAGCGTGTAAGAGCTGCAATCACTGTGATGCTGCTCACTTAAATTTAAGTTTCACTGCTGAGACTTCAAAAGCCAATGATCACGGACATTGTGTATTGAGGCAGGTGCACTTAATAGAACTAGAAAAAGAAGAGACTTCGGAAATAAGTAACTTATATGATACTGACTTAGAGATTATGATAGTCACAGTCCTACTGTGTGTGCAGGAGATAAAGCAGTACAGAATGAAGGTAAGGTAGCTGTTTATGATGTCTGTCACTTACCTACATGCAACTGGGAGTTTATTAACTTCAGATCATTATGTTATATGATAAATTAGACCGCACTAATAATTAGACCATTGCCTACTGTCTACTCTAAATTACATTTCACTTCCATTTATGTCATGCATGACATATGGCAATAGAAAGTTTCTGATTTGTCTTCAGTGCTCTGGTCTTTTCCCCGTTCTCCTCTGATCCCTTTTCCTGAGCTAGTCTGTTTTGCCTTCACTTATCACTTATAAATGTCCTACTTCTCTTTTTCTTTCCAAATGTAAAAATTTAGTTCTTCCTAAAAAAATCCAGGCAAGCAGGAAATCAAATTATTTTGACTTCACTGTTACCTACAGGGCACTCATGCCTCTTTTTAGAGGGGCTGCCCCTATGCCTCAGCTGTCAGTTATTTAGTGTCCTGTCTGAAGCCCACAGAATACAGTATTTTGACTTCCATTTGCTTTGATAAACTCTGGATCCAGGTTTTATGCCCTGATTTAGCCTGTGCTTTAAACCGGTTTAGATCAAATAAACATTTGATTAAATGCTATCATGAACTAGGCATCAGTTTACACTCTCCTTGGCTCCCTTTTTAACTCTAAAACATATATGGAACACTGACTTTTGTTTAATGTACATGTTTACAAATATTACAATGAATGCACACATATGTAGAAGTGAAAACAACTGAAAGAGAAAGCCAGTGTTATACTAAAATTAATTATTTCGATGTTCAAACACTAAAGTAAAATGAATGTCCTCCTAATTAGTTAGAAGTGATCCTCACTAAGTGGAACAACACTATTTACATTTAAATAGTCTATTTTATTCAGAGTCACACACACACGCACACTACTGAACTGCAGCCAATTCTGGAGTGGAGAATTATATTTATCCAGCACCAGTAACACTGTCCAAGAGACACTGGAGGAACACGGATAAGAGGTGAACTAAGAGAGGATAATACCCCTGTAATCTCAACTAGAACACTTACCCAAATCACTATTATTATTTTTTTTTTCCAATGTTAGCACTCCTGCTCAAGTAAGAAAGTGTTACTGCTGCTGGGAATTTAGACCATGAGACTTTCTAACTAGCATCCTGCTGAAACGCTTGTGCAATATTGACCTAAATGAATGGTTTTGAATTGCTAATTCACTGGTATTAACAACATTAATCACATTCCCTTCATTGCAGGTGCAGCCAGTACAGTACTGCAGATAGTTGTACAGTGGTAGAGCCATTCCTCTGGCACATAACACAGCCCACTGATCACTATATGATGTGGTAATAGGAAGACTACAGCTGCCTGAACTTGCTTCCATAAACATAGCTCTAGTTTATGGCAGGTGCTGTGTCACTGAAGCCATGGATGTGAAATGGATTCAGAGCCTTTTTATTGTTAATTTCTGTCTGGAAACCCTGATGCTTAACGAAACTGTGCAGGAAACTTTGGTGAGCTTGTTTCCCATTTTTCTCTACCCTTTTTCTTGGAGAATGGATTGCAACACTGAGGAAAATCCTGCCAGTACTTGGAATGAGTGCCCCTCACAAACAGGCTGATGAGGAGCTGCTTCTCATTCCTGTTGGTAATAGGAGATTTAACAGCACCCTATGCATATCTGCTCTTCATTTCTATTTACAGGCTCCTTCATAACCATCAAATCCAAAACAGAGTTTCCTATATACCTACAGATTAGTGTCAACAGCAGTATTTTTACTTTCAAATATACTTACAAATGCACATATTTAGTTAAAATATGGTGTTCAGATTAAGCCTGGGACCTAAACTAAACCTACATCTTGAAGCTACGGATGTTGTAAAATTATTGTAATGTATGAGAGAGACATAAAATAACAAAAAGCCCAAACCACCCAAACAAGAACACCACATAAAAGCCCCGAGGAGAGAACAGAATCTCAGAACTCACTATATATTGGATACCACCATACACATGCATTTCTCAATCAGCAACAACTCTTGCTCTCCAAGGCCCTGTACAACTGTGAAACTTACATCTAATTAAGCGCACAGCCAATACAATAGTATAGTTTCCTCTGTAATTCAAGAGTGTAAAAAAGATTAAGAAAACTACTGAAATCAACACCAAAGCTTCAAATAAAAGAAATTATGATTAACTGTTAAAGCTAGAATGATGTAGAAAGGAAAGATATCCACAGTACAGTAGTGCACCAATAAACAAAGTACAAAAGTCCCACATATTTGACATTTGAAGAACAAAACTATCCATCAGTGTCTTGGCATGGATCGATCAAACAGAATGCTACTGCCGAAAACCTAATAGTATGATGGTAATAATGTAGCCATAAAGCCTCTGCTCTATAATTGACTGCTTCCACTTCAAGCTAACATGTCTAAAAGAGTGACTAATGTTCACCTAAAGATTTCACAGGCATTGAATGACAATCAGCTCACCTCATGCTAGTCTCCACAGATTGCTTATGCTGGGTAATTGTTGAGGGACATGAGCCAGAGGGGAAATAGTCTACTTAAAGAAGGAAATTTTTTATGAAGAATGGCATGATAATCTCAAAGGAAAATACACAGTTTCTTTCTGACTGTAAAACACAATGCAATACTTTACTTCAGCCAACACATTCATTTCCTAAAGCAGAAGCATCAGTAGCAACTCCATAAATAGTCCAGAGTAGGTTTTATATTTCAAACAGGTATTTAAACTTTCAGCAAGGTATAAGAAATACACTGTATGCTTCTCCAAATTATAGGCTATGTTCTTTGAATACAGCACGTATTTTTGAGAATTTACAAGTAGATTGTATGCTTTAGTCAGATTTTCCTTTGGTAGAGGGGGAAATAAAGCAATTTAACTGAAATTCAATACTTAATTGATGTTATAAAACTAAATAGAACTATACACTTCAGTGACATGATCTGTTCGTAAGTTCTGTGATCTCACAGACCAGGCTATCTTAAAAACAGCATGAGCTAACACGCAGTTTATTTGGTTTTAATTCAGGAGACTAAGATGAACTCAAGCATATTTTTGTCCTTTCCTGAATGACAAAAAAAAACCCAAATGAAACCCTGAAGAATCAGTTTGGGTATTTTAATTTTTTGAGGGCAGAATGAGAAATGTAAATTTGCTTTGTAAGTTTCACTGCAGATAAAAATGTATTTATAATTAAAATGTTTGCAACTCTCTAATGGACCATGAGTGTAAGTCAAATTGCTCTGCCACCTTTGATATATACTTAAACATAATTGGCCAGTCTTAGTGATGTATTTTTAAAGAGCTACCTATTGATTAATAATGTTTCAGTATTAATATAACCACTTTGTGTGGATCAAGAAACATCAATAGGAGAAGCCCATATTTTTCCGCAAATTAACTGGATATAGATCTGTTGCTTTAAGCCAAATGGGGTGCATTCACCCATTATTTTCCAAGAGGGATGAAGTAACTGTAAGAGTGAAAGATTAAAGCAAAACTTGGTTTTCTATTTTAGCTTCATACAATGGATAAAGTTAATGGGTTTTCATGCATAAAAAGAAAGGATGCAAGAGCAGAACTCCCACCTGCAGGAATCTGTGACAGAGTAGTTTTGTACTTTGGGACTTTATGTTCATAGTTGGACAAAACGAGATGTATAGTACAGAGGTGGGTTTTTTTTTCTTTCCCTTTTTTTTTTTTTTTCTTTTTCTTTCAAATCCAGTTAAAAATTCATTAAACCAGTAAATGATGTTGTGATCTGATCCATACAGCCAGAGCTCTTACGGTCACAATCATCTCACTGTCACCCAACAGGCCCCATAAGGACACAGAGATTTGTCAATTTAAAGAGATACTAGAAAATACTACCCTGGCCTGCATGTGGGGATCCATTACACAAATACATGAACATGAAACGTTTCTTGTAGATGAAAGTTATTTACCCAATACTACAGTGTACATTCAAACAGTGTATGTAAATGCGTGAGAAAAACCTCTGATAATTTCCATGGAAAATGGCAGGAAAAAGTGCCTTGTACCTTCCTACTGCAAACACTAATGAATAAATTCAGGAAAGCCCCATTTTCAAGTACTGTATCAAGCAGTTCAAAACCTGTAGGGTGCTGTGAAATCTTAACAATATCAGAGAAAAACAAGGCAGAAAGAACTGTCATGAATGTAGTTCATCCTCCTATAGCAAGCCAAACTGAGCCCATCCTCTGCAAAATATGTCTGTATCTCCCAGTGAAGGGGATGCTACAGCCCCCAGGGTACTATGTACAGTGCCTTGTTATCCTTAAAGTCTTTTCCATAATATCTAACCTAAACATCACACACTACAATTCAGACCAACTGGCAATTACCCTGTCACCAAGGATATTAGACTGCTTTGACATTTGTTCTTAATGAATCCACACTGACCCTCTTTATCACCTTACATCCCCTAGATGCTTTTAAATCATTTTCTTTAAATACCCTATTCTATCATCCTTCTAAGCACAGAGTTTGGGAACTGGATCGTAATTCCCTGGCCTTTTTCCTAGGTTTATTTCATTGATGACATGTGTGTATATATATATATCTCTTTTTTTAATAAGATAGGCACTATGTTTGTCCTTTTCCAACCCTCTGGGATCTCTTTCTTCCACGAGTTCTCAAAGACAATTGCTAATGGTATAGGGACAGCTTCAGCTTGGTTAAGTACTATAAAATAAATTTCATCAGGCTTTTGGAGTATTTTCAGGCCATCAGAAGGAAAAAAAAAAGGTAACATTTCTTGTGCTTTTTTCTTCATTTCTATTCAAGACACAGTTTACCTAAACTGAACTAAAACCAAAATATAAATCTTTAACTTTTTTTTGGTTTTTGGTGCCACATCATGTAATAACAGACCATTTGTTACAGGTTAAACATCTTTAAACTGCCTTTGGAAACTGCTTGCCAAGTTATGTTGAATACTTTTCAGGTGATCTTTTATCAGTAGAGAACAGTAGATCTCAGTCCAAAATTTGCCTTTTCACCTCCCATCGTACAGATCATCAAGGAATAAATAGATGCAAGAAGTGAGGCCTTTGGTTGGGCTTTTTCGCTATTCTAAAGAAGGAAAACAAACTTTCATCCCAATTGAGAAGTTAAATCAGATTTCTGGTGACTTTGCCTCAACATAGTGGCCTAGAGAACTGCTTCTTATAAATCAGACTATGAAACAGAGCAAAGCTGGCCAAACCATTTTTTACTCATTTCACTGATGACTGAACACATAAATGGATAGCCTTTCTATTCAAATGAACTAAAGCTACTTATGGCAAAATCAGGATCTTCCAACGTACACTCACATCTCTGGAGCTCCAAAACCCCAGGCTATGAGCAAAGTGTCCTTATTCAAAAGAGACTACAAAGCCACCCGGTTAGGGCAGCCTATCCACACCACTTGTCCCACCACCCTCTTACATTTGTATGCAAACACCAGGATGAATAAAATAAAGACCACTTGAATCTCAAATGCATGAAACCGCTCACTCCTCCTCCTATTTTCCTGAGCAGGAAGATGGATATCTCTTAATCTCTCTTACGTTCAACATATGAGCAAACTATTTCAGCTAGGACAACAGTGGCTAAAGCTACTGCTATAAAGAATGTGATATAGTTAAAAGAAACACAGCAAATCCAGATGAAATCTTAACAACAGGAATAACAGCAGTACAAATAACTTACTGTCCACAGCAAAGAAAGCACCTGAATCACCATCCCCAGCACTACATGGTTGTGGACCCAGCAAGTCAAGGGCTTCCACAACATGCACTTTGTAGTCAGACCAGCAAAGGACTTTCTCACAGCATCCATCCTCAAAAAAACTAGATGATTTGTTGAGCCTTACAGATAATAAGCCCTCTTTTATCTGTTCAGGAAAGTAGTGAAAACAACTGGACTAGAGCAACTAATCAGTGCCCTAAAGCCCTATCCCCACAGAGCTGTCAGTCAAAGCCTGAGGAGCTCCAAACCCACTCTGTTAGCATTTCCTATTCATCTATAAAATCACATGAAGCTAATGAAGGAACAGTGCCAGGAGCATCAGTTTATATTTGCAAAGGGCTCCTGGAAGAAGCATCAGCCTGCTCAGCATTTAGGCCAGGAGTTGTAGGGAGCTGAAAAGAGATGGGATCAGGAAATACCCCATCAAATCAAATGTAATCTATAGCCTTCAGATGCGGGCCACAGCCGTCAAATGATCCCCCAAGTGCAAAACTACAGAAAGTTCTGCTATAAACAAAGGAGATCTAGTTCCTGGGTGAAGCACTTTGTCCTTCCCTAATCACTAATTCTTTCCAATGCAAATCGAAGTATTGGGATGGCCCTTTTCCTCCGAGATTGCAAAAGCTTAGAACAAGCTCAGGTTGCTCCATTCCACACTGTGGTAGACCATGCCATCTTGATTCCATAGCAGGAGCCCTCAGTCTTCTGAAGCAGCAAGAGCAGGAAGGAGAAAGTAAAAGCACAGTGTGTTATAATGAATGGTTTACTGTGGATCTGCATGACCTAAAATTGCAACTACTGCAGGAACACCACAAGGACTAGCTGCATCAACATATAATCAACTTCCTTAAAAAATTCCCTATTTTGTTTCCTAAGAGTTATTCTAAGACAATTTTTGTCTTTCTGTAAAAAAATCAGCCAATTTTTCTAGTTTGTCTTCACCCAAATATTTCTACAGAATGCATTAATGATCAGAGTACTGCTGAAAAAGCTCAACTTTTATTTAAAGCTTGCTGCAAAGTTGTGAAGAAGTAACATGGCATTAGATCCAAATAAAGTTTAACATTTGGCTACTTTCTTTTAAGAAACCTCACAGGTGCTTTACATTTTGCTACAATACTTTCATACAATGCGGAATCTTAAGTCACAATGATCCACCCAAATTCCCACCAAGTTAAGCAGATGTGCAAGAAGCAATCCAGAAAACAAGCAGTAATACTAAGAAAAAAGCCATTAAACATGCAGAGAAAGCTTTTACCAGGGCAAAGAGATAGGTCAAGTTGTGCAAAAAGGAAATACAAGAAGCAGTTTAATGGCCTTAAATGCATCAGTAATTTTACAGCATTTGCGCTTTTTTTTTGTAGTGAAAGGATGTACTCAGTACCTAAAAGCTGCTATATTTAACTGGAAAAATGCGTGACCACGGTTTACTACTACAAAACCCAGGCCCTAGGTCCATGACAGAAAGATTACTATTTACTTCAAATCAGCCAGCTAAAGTACTTATGTTTTCCGAATTTTCATCCAAGCTTCCTCATGTCCTTTGGGAAGCTGCAGCAAATTATTAAGGATCTTTAGCCATGGTTGAAAATATTTTTTTGTATAACAATGAAGTCATTACTCTTTTGATTTCTGTAAATTCCAGGAGAGCAACAGAAGCACAACAAAAATCTTTTTCGTAACAGTTGATGAGAAAATATGGCCTGCAGAAAGCACAGCTCTCTTTGCACTCTGCACATCAAAAACCCAAATATGTTACCAAAGCTGGGATTTTAACCCCCCACAGCTTTAGCACAAAGAAGCACATTAATAAGATACAATTTAGATTTGCATTTTTTAATAAGCAGGGGGATCAAAGAAAATACAAATGCTGAAGGGATGTTAAATCACGTGCAAATTCAAACATCAAGGTATACTACAGAATGATAACACATTCGCACTGAAGTAAGAACAGCAGGGTTTTCCAGAAGTTGTGGCGAACAAAAACGTCTTTTACAAACTGTTTGCCTGTGCCTGGTATGTCTAGAAGGAAAGCAGATGCATTCAAGTTGCACTAAGTATTTTGGGGATTTGCATATGTTAATGGCTGACAGCAAATCAGCAGGGAAGGTGGAGGACCTGCAATGAAAGGATTAATCTTTCTAATAACCTAGAACTGTTCTTGAAGATGACTCTGGTCTGTTCTTGCATGATTACAAGAGTATCTTCAACTGCCATATATTTTCATCCAGACATCAGAATAGCATATCTCATTAAGGTGGCCACACTGCTGTAACCTACTAGGAGTAACCATTAGTATTGGTGTATCAAACACAATGGACTGGTACAAAAGGCTGCTAAAGACCTGCCTTTTAAAGGGCTGCGTATGCACTTCTTCACATCCTGTAAGGCAGCAGAGCTACCTCCTGAATGGCAGAAAGCAAACCAGAACTAGCACTTCTGCCATCTGTACACATCTAGGGCAGCTGACATGCACAGAAAGGGATATACAGTTGTTGAAAAGGGCACTAAATAAACAAGGAGGAAATGGCCCTGACAGGCTAATGACAAACACACTCTTCTGTAAAACTCGTTTACATTTTTTGAAGAATTGAGTTCAGAAGCTAAAGCTGCCTCCAGGCATGACCAGCATTTACTCATCAGGTCACCACAGCCTTCGATAACCTTGGCAGTCTTACAAGGATCATATTTTCACATGGACAAAGTGTTCCAGGACAATTTGTCCAAACAGGATTTCTATCAATGTCAGGCACACTTGTCTTTCATTCCAGTTCCCCTTCCTTGATTAAACATATTTATAGTGGACATTTAAGGGAGAAAAAACAAGTCTTCACTAACGTGCAGGTTTAGTAAAGTTAAATCAGTCAACCATAGAACTAAAATAGTGTTTGCTGTTTTCACACTCTCTTCACGGCTCACATGCTTTGTCCCTCTGTCTATCCCAGTGATTTACTCTCTAAGTTATCAGGAGAGGGTTTATCTTGCATTCCATGTTTGCGTACAGCCTGGCAGAATAGCATCTCATTCCCAAATGGCTTTTGAACATTATGTAAAAAACACGATTCATACGAGGATCATCTCCATCATTCTCACAAAGAGTGACAGAAGATAATACCTTCTGAGGAAACTGCTTTCAACACGTCAGCGTCAGTGTGCAGCAATGGTGTATGCTTATTGTGAACTTCATGCCTAAGAGTCTCCCATAAGTTTTGAGGGTAAAATGCTCACTGTAATTGAAGTATACAATGAACTATATTCTCTGCTTCCAATTAGATTCAAAAATCCCAGGTAAATTTGTTGCTTCACTGAAAGATGTCAAATGCTGTCTCATTTCATTGCCTTCTCCCATTTTCAGAAGAGATCAACAGAGAACAAGAAATCTAATCCACAGATCTTTAAGCATCACATAGAAAAAATGAGGATGATATTTATTGTTTCGCTGCATAAATACTGCATAATATGAATCTATATATTAAATTATAAAGTCTGTTCGAGCATCCCTGGAGAAGCCCCTACTCAAACACAAACACTTCATTTATAAGAAGAATTCAAAATTTAGATTTGATTACCATTTCCTGTCTTGCCTTTACCTGTACTAATAGCAAATTAATTGACACCACGCCACATACACAACTATCTTGCTACAGTGGAGTTTAATGGAAAGGAAGAAGGTACAACCTGAAAAGCAGCTGTTATTGGCTGTTGTCAGACAGGGATAGACGGACATCTGTTCCGATTCATTGCAGAAATCTTAATTCTTAAATTCCTATCACATGCGTAAGTCAGAACAGGCAGAACAGAGCAATCGCTCTATAGCTGCACATTATGACTTTTTTCTTTATACTTCAAAATAAACTTGGACAAAAACATTACCAGAAAAGCGTCTAAATCTTGCCCTAATCTTTGCTAATTTTCAATGCTATATTTATTAAGTCATATTTTCAGTCACAGAAATTCAGCAACAAATGGAGAAATCTGCTGCTTTGAAAGTAATAAATGAGTTAAATTTCTGAATTCAAAACCAATTGTGATAGTGCCCTGTGAAAATGTTAAAACTTGGCTGCCTGAATGTATGATGGCATGGGTATCACACAGCACAGTAATCATCTTGGATACATATTTGAATTACTCACTGGGACAGATCTATCCAGCTTTACTGAGTTGGTAAAAACAAATGGCTATAAAGATCAACTTTGGTTTATGTATCCGGCCCATAGAAAGAAAGAAAGATGTACTCAAATTAGTTTCCAGCACAATAGCTGAAAGCAAGCAACAGACAATAAAACAAAATGGTGCTTGATCCAGTACTATTCTATATATTTTAAATCTTTTGCAGTATGTATTGTTATGTATGTCTTATTCAAAAAAAAAATTGTTCCATTTAGCTGCTGAAACAATAGAGTACGGTATTAATGCCAAATCTTAACAAAAGCTGGTTTGCTTCAGCCAAAAGGCAAAACAAAACACCCCACAAAATTACAATTTTCAGTACAGCACTGTCACTAGATATATAGCATGGATACCAAATTGTGAACTAACTAGAAGAAAAGAATCACCCTTTTAATGAGTATAATATATCACGACAATGTCAATTTGATTAATGTAATGGGGCCACCATTCAGGAGAAGGAAATTACAGGTCATTAGGGAAGTTACAGATTGGAAACGTTTTCTTCATTTTGCTAAGAATTTCTCAAATATTTTTCTCTGAATATCTTGTTTTTTTTCTTTAAAATCTCACACCATTCTTCTTGCCTCCAACCAGTTTTAACTCAGAAACTGAGTGTGAGTTGCAACGCTTTGTCTGGTTATAGAACATCTGGATTGCTTAGAAAAGGAAAAAAAAAAACAATTTCTGAATCTACTATAAAAAAAAAATCACTTCTTTTTATTAACATAGTTATATACACACATCCCTTTTTTAACAGATTTTTAGTAAACATAGAGTTGAGTAAGTTTTTTCCCTTGGAGGTATAAACAGAAAGTGATAAGCATGACAAGACACAAGAGTTTAGAGGATGAAAACGAAGGTTTTGGAGGCAGCTTACGGAAGGTACAATATAAAAGAGCAAGGCAAAAAGCAAAACAGAAGGATGCAATAACAAGGAGAGCGGCAGTTTTGGAAGAATATGTATGCAGTGGGGACTGAGAGCAATTGAGGTTTAAAGGTAGAGATGAAGAGCTTGAGTGTGGTTTGGTAAAAGACAAGAAGACCTAAAGAATGCACAAAGCTTACAAACCCAAAGAGATCACATTTTCATATGTTTCTTCTCACAAGAGATTTAAAAAAAATAACTGAATGCAAAGAATTAGATTTTCCCCGGTACTCAGAATGGCTGAGAGCATTAACAGAAACAGAGGGGAAGCATGGAGCCACCAGGGGCACAGATGATGCCCCAGAAGGCAGTGAGGAATGGAGGAAGAGCAGATCTATTCATACACACCTATGCAAATGTTTTCTACCTGGGGCAGAGAGGGGGCCTACTACTTTGTCTTCAGCAAGCACACACAGGCAGAAATCAAGACTTCTGTAAGTTCAGTCACCTCAAACCACAGTGTGAAAGAACTGTGTCAGTTTAAACCAATTCAGATCACATCTCGTTGGTACACTAAATATTTGAGTGCTATCCTGCACTTGTCTAGCTGCTTGGCATGCTAGACAATCTTTCTGCTTACCCCACAGAGTCTCTCTGAAATGCAGCTGGATTTCAATATGAGGGCACAGAGGTTTGGAATCTTCCAGTGGGGTTATTTTGTCCTGTTATCCACAGTTGTTTAAAGTAAAATTAAATAAACTCTTGACTCCAACTACTGACAACAAGAAGAACGTCTGATGACATCCAGCCAGTTGAAGAGGAGATTTCATTATGGATTATTGCAAAATCTGGTCTGTATTTGATTTGAAACAGGCAAATCACAGTTGAAATCAACAGATCTAAGCATGGATTTTTATATTTGACATTTGCTCAATTCTGTACCTTTAATTGTTACATATTTCTTCTTACTACAACAAAATATTAATGAATTTATCATTTATCTTCCAATATCTCTGAGGGGCAACACCAGAGTTACAATTTATAGCTAAGGAATCTAGGCACAGAAAATGTATTCATGTCTTGGTCAGATGACATGTGTTAACAAGGGATTCAAGAGATACCTTGAGCAGAAATCTTGATCCTGAAATAATTTCTTAATCATATCACCATACAAAACTTTGATCTATCCCAGCATCTTAATTAACATTGCAAATAAATGGACCTAGGCATTGTCCCAAGCAGTATTAAAAGAATGATTCTTATGTGGGTCCCAAAATCCAAATTCTAATAAAGCTTTTAAGGTAATGGTATGCAGTGTTGAGAAATCTTTTCCATGTATTTTATGGGAGAAATCCCAATCAGTCTTGAATGATGTTCCAAGTAAATGTGAAACATAGTTTCATCCAGTTCGTGATTCATCAGTCAAAGCCATGTTCCAGTTACATTTACAGAGGAAGCCAAGGTTAATTTTGTTCGAACGCAGACAGTTTAAACAAGCTTTTATCCCAGTTAAGTCTTTTCTTCTTACAATAGCCATGACAGTTTTTCAAGAAACAAACTCAGGAAGGCTGAACACTTCACCTGCCAGTGGAAAACTATGATCCATAAACCATAAACCAAAACACAACATTATGCAGCGTGACAAAGACTACTTTAAGTCCATTTTGCTGTAAGAGTTATAATTCTAAATGGGTTAAAAATCAATGACCACTGTACAGTTTAAATTAAAAAGAATACATATATATACACACTATCTTTAAGCTACCATGCATTTAGAAATTTCAAAGGAGTATGGAGCACTAGGCATTTAGCCATACATAGATTTATGATATTTCATGCATACTGATTTTAATTTGTTATTATTTTAACATGGTCTCTTTGAAAGCAAAAAGGCATATGTCAATAACAACAATGAATGATTAATTCACCTCTTACAGGATCTTAATTTACTAAGCAGGTAACATGAATTTGTCTAAATTGAGTCCTAAGTATATCACAAATGTTAATAGAGGGCCAGGTCACTGTCTCCATGAATTTGATAAACACGGTGATGTTTTTCATTACTAAAATGTGATTCCCTGAAGTACAGATTAAAAAAGATGGACACTAAAGAAAACAGAGATTGATGAGATTCAGCTTTATGCTGCATTGCACAGAATGGCATGTCATCTAAGACAGTGCCTGAAAAAACAGATGAAATCAGTTTGAATAGAACAGACCTCCAGTAAGATGACATTCTTCCACATGTGCTTTGTAGTGAGAGAACTCAAGGGAAGGATACATATATAGGAAAAGTTTGTGAAACCAAAATGCACCATCTGTAGATGGCAATACCTTGCCAAAAGGTCTAATGGCATCAGGTCTGCTCTGTAGTTGTATATATATTAGCTCTAGCACCTAGGAAAAAGCCAGTGCCTCAATAAACTAGAGACGTGGAGACCTAATTCCTGATAGTAAAATGTGGCCACAATAGTACAAAGATATTCATAGTTCATTAGCATTTCTGAAAACTATTTTAGTGCCTTTGGATCCTACAACAATTCATAAGAAGTTAATCGGGTTCCTATTTGTCACTAATACTCTTCTATGGTAGTATTATTAAAAGACCCTAGGAATACTTTTCAATATTCCACATTGTCACATGTTAACTTCCTAGCATAGCCTTTCAAACAAGCCTACTCTGAAAACTAAAGCAAACCACTTTGCAGCTGAGGCACAGCATAAAGGTATTTCCATCCATGATCAAAATTCATAGTTACACAGCCACCACTTATTTTTAAGACTCTTCAGTTAAGCCATCCTTGACTTGGAATGAAAAAGGGAAAAATAATAATAACACTTGTCAAAAATAGGTATTTTTGCCATAAGTACATTTAACAGGTCACGCTCTTCTTGTGCACAAATTCATCAGCACATGGAGACACCCGCATATATACACACTGATATACACTCGAACGTGAAACTTAACATACTGCTGCATAGGAACATTTTTTAACTAGGATTAAGTGCAGTGAGACTTTACATTGTTCAGCTGCTACGGTAAGTAAGCTGATAATGCTGCTCTTCCATTACCTCATGAGAATGCAAGTACCAAAACACAGCAATCTCTGCTGTAATGTGGAGTACACAGAGAGATTGAGAAACAATGGAAAGGAGAGCATGAAAAATGGCAGAGCGCACTTAGTAATGAATAAAGAAAAAATCCCACTGCTAATTTCCCAAGAGGTGGGTTTATTTAACTGTCACATCTGGAAACCATGTTTAAGTATCATTAAGAGAGCTGGTTTTCAAAGAAAGGTTATAAACTGAAGTGTTCTGAACTCACTATGCAGCACTGTTTACATAGCAGAGTGGCTGCAGGCTTTACATCTGCGTGTTGGATACTGACAGCAGCAGGAACCAGTAACCCCACAGGGATGCTTATGTGGATGTCCTGCCCGCCAAAAGGGGATGCTCACAAAAGAGAAGCAGCTTAACACCAGCCAAAGAGTTTGAAAGTCTCAGACACAGTTCTAGAGGTATTAGTACAACAATAGCCTTTCCTGGGCCAAAAAAAACCCCAAAAACATGTCAAAGTACTGCTTTTATGGATTCTCATCATGATAACTACACTCTAGCTCAGCAAATGGCTGAAAGAGGCGCAAAGGACAACGGCTGGAACTTCAGTAACGTGGTATTTGAAAACCACTTCACATATACAAGAAAGCCTTTGTTTTCAGACATCTAGCAAGATCCAGGTCTCAGTTTACTCAAGAAAATCTTTACTCCAAAGAACATCTTCTAAAGGTATTCAAGGCTAGTGGGAACTCTGAGTTAGTAAAGGGCCTCAAGATTCAACCTCTATTCATCTGTTCATACGTGCACTTCATGTTGAATTTAAAAGCCCCTAAAACAAAAAAACAAGTGAACCTGAGGAATGTTTTGGAAAGGTCAAAAGCTCTTTGATTACCAACAACTTTAGTGAAGTGTTTTGGATTGCTAGTGCAAACATCTTTAGCATTACGATAAAGATGAAAACATAGAGAGCGGCAGACAAGGTACAAAGAAAGACACGGAATTTCTCTTTCAAATACATATGTGAATTCTGCATGTGCTAGTTTGCTTTGAGCTATGTTAGGTCACGCTGTGTGACACACATTTGATTTAAGATTTAGAAGGACACACCTATCAAAATATGTTTATAAACTGCCTGCAGAACAAGTCAACTGCATTTTGTCTATGTCTGAAGTAGATATGGGATGTTTATTTGTAGACCTAAAGGCTAACTGCAGTCAAACAACGCTGCGGAATTAATTTTTTGAAGGAAAAACAACTGGTATTCATATTATTGCCACCATACTTCAGTATTTTTTTTGAATATGGGACTTGGGAATTAAGGCTATTTCCCTCAGCCTGTTACAATAAGACAGTGCAACATCCTTGCTTACTTATTACTTTTAAATTATAACATGGCAGAAAAAACAGAAGACAAAAATTAAAAACCAAAATGAATTGATCTGTTTACATCTGCTCACAGGAGCACAGGAATGAATGACACTGATTGCCACTATAACGCAAGATTTACGCTTGAGTAAATGAGGTGTTACACGCTATTGGAAAAATATAACTGTATCTCGGAGAGCATCATTTAAAACAGCAGCATACATAGTTTGTCTTTATAGAAATTCATATTGTCATTTCCGTCTAAAATTTCATTGATCTCTACAAGCCAATTTGTTACCTGATAAAAAGGTGTTTCCAAGAACAATGCCTATGGGCTTTTATCTGCATGCAGAGCTCTTTCTTTAATGTCAATGTCCTCAGAAAAGGGACAAACATAAAAGGTATACAATTTGGGAGGGACCATTCCTATGTAAGGGACATTTAACTTACATATCCATTTACCTTTGGTGTGGTATGCTTCTTTTCATGTTCTCTCATGCACCGAGGGACCTATAAAAACATATTCTCATGGTACCTCTAGAACGAAGTGGCACACGCTGCCACTTTGGAGTTAAAGTCATCAGGCTGCAAGGAGAAAACATGCTCCATACGTAATGTCCGATGGATATGTCTAATCTGTCCAATTTTGATTTAGTTGTCATATTAGGTCAAACTTTAATTCAGTGTTTACCTGCAGATAAACAAAGAATTAGATGTTTATCTTTACGAACTGCTTAAGTGAAATAGAGATTGGAACACTAAACCAGAAAGGTTTCGCTTAGATCTGTGAGAATACGAAAGGGCAGTTAATGGAAATACATGTAAGAAATGTTTATTCAGTTCAAAGCATACAGACAGCTTAATTAAAAATTCACAAAGGATTTGTTTTCTGTGCATCAAGCCTAGGGTTCCTGGTGGTGTGTTTAAACAAGTGCATAAAGGCACAATGAAAGGAAAATAGATATGTATCCTGAAAGAGGAATTCAGAAAGAAAATCAATATCCCAGGCAATAGAAAAGATGGAATTTACCACTTGTGCATGCATATGAGAAGGTAGTTGGGATAAGAGCTAATGTTAATTTCTCACTCTTTTCATACTTAAGTCCATTCTGAGTTTTCAAATTTCAGCATACAGTAATGACCTCATAAAGATCTGTATCATGTGAAGCACGCAAGCAAAGCAAAGCAGCATATGAAAGACAGTGCATCCCACACTGCACAGGGGTCAGCTGTTCAGGATCAGATGGCCAAGTGCCAAATAGAACTAGATTCAATCCTTCTCTTGCCCAGAGTACAACTGATGCACTTCCAAGGAACAGGTAGTTTGGGTAAATTCCTGTTGGAATTTATCTGGCATAACAGAACAGCCCAAGTTGGAAGTGGCCTCAAACCTGTCTAACCTTACAAGCATGCTCAGGACTGGCGAGTGGCACAAAGGGACTGTACCAGCCATACTACCACAGATTCGGCATTGAAACCAGCTCCAATGGAAGTTGGTCATTTCATACCATGGAAATATCTTTTCAATGTAAAGAAAGATTCTTCTTATTTCTGAAGTATTCAGGCTCCCAAGAGGATGAAAGCATAGGGTCTAAAATAGTAACTGGGCATGCATGCACTTTCTTTGACTGAGGCCCGGGACTTTAAGCCAATTCTCACCAAGGTCAAGAAGAGTAATTACATATATTTCATGAGCAAAAGCACTGATGTGTCATCAACTTGTATTTTGCTATTTTCTTACTGTTCCATAAAAGGCTGTTTACTGCTTCAATTGCTTAATCTAAGATGTGAAACATTTCTAGGTGGCACACTTTAAGGCAACAGCTCTGCTCTCCACAGGAGGGGAGGAAGATCAGCTTTAACCACCAGAAAACTGTGGTTTCCTTCAGAACAGTTTGCCACAAGGGCCACTGCACAGGAAAACACAGATAGCAGCTCACAGATGAACTGCAAAACACCGAAGACATGCCTCCAGTGACATCCTAAGCAAGGGGCACAACATTCCTATATAACTAACCCTGATAAGAGTACTGGGGTCTTTCTGTATCACATACTCCAGAATTCTGTATTCCTGACAGTAACTTTCAAGATTAGAAAAGGGCAGCTTTAAATGCATGTGCAAAGGAGGTAAACTTTGAAAACTTAAGTTTTTGGGGGGTGGAGTAATATAGGAGAAGAGATGAAAGTGGTAAATGGTATGTGTAAACATATCGTGAACCAACACAGAAACAGAAGACAATGAACAAGTAACAGATCACTCAGTATGAGCCATTTAGAAAAGTATTTATGCAATATGCAGAAGTGCTGCTCAAAAAATACCTAAAAAGATTATTACATGGCGATTTTTTACATGTAAAGTGCTGAGTATGCGAATATGGTTGACAAAACAGAGATTTAAAGCTTTTCAAGCACACCATTTTTCTTCACCCTTTTCTTACAAGCGCAGAATTTTGCTGTATATTGCCCACTTTTTACCATTTCTTTGGACACAGTTACAATATCAAAAAAGCAAACAAGTATAGCTGATATTGTAGCAAGTACAAACATATCTGATATCACAAGCTGGGCTGGAATCCCTCTTTGGCAAGAGAGCAATTGTAACATTAATTCTTTCAGAATATAAGCTTTTATGAAAATAAAAAGCACATAAAGAGCAGAATGGTACACCAGGCTACTTCATGGCAGACTTCTTAATAAAGCACTGACTTTTCTAGAGAGATTCAATAAACTGAGATCATCAACTCTGAAAATCACTTAGATATGAGTACCCTGAGAACTGAAATTCATACCTTCAGGTATGTGGGCTTGACAGATTTGTCCACTGTTTCCCAGCCCTTCTGGTTACAAAGATAACCTTCCAAAACTGAAGTGCACATAAAGGAAATGCAGAACTGTCCTCTTGAAGCAGCTGGGGTGGAGTGTTTGACGTGAATCAAAAACCCAAACCAAAAAAGTAACTGAGGGAACAACACAAATCCCCACCTCTCAGGTGCTGCTCACAGCATTCTAACCTGGAAAGAACACCTAAAATTGACAACACCCCTGTCATAACACAGATGCAATTAAGAACTTTGCAAAGCTTCTGCAAAGCTTTCAGAAGTCATATCATTTCCATGCTGCTGCAAACTGGGAAATTGGGGAACTGAAGCATGGGTTAGCACCAACTTCGCTTTTCACACAAAACCACAGTAGAACTGGAACCAGAGTAGTGCTACATTGGCTGAGACACCTCCTTGCTAAATCCAGAAAATAAAGCTAAACATAAAACTGTAGAGGGGATATGAACTTTCTCTACACCGGAAGGACTGGAAAAAAGGTAGAAATGGGAAGGCAGAGAAATAACCTAAGGAGGGCACTTCACCTTCCACTTCAGATACTGTTATGCGAATCTGAGAATTTGCATAAACGGTAGGTGAAAGAAGTAACAGAGCAACCAAAATAAAGGTGTAATCTATCAGATATTTACCAGTTAATTTGTGTCAAATTAGATATGTCAAACAGAAGCTGGTAAAAAGTGCAAGGACAAAGTAGAATCACATTCCCTCTTAGGGGCTTTTGGCCCTTGGATTTGTTCTCAACTTTAAATGCAGCTCTCTGCTAGTAGCCATTTAGAACCAGCTTTCCAGTAATGTTTCAAACATATCTGTGCTGGTTCTTAGCTGGAAACTAAGCCCTTAATCCAGAATTATGAAGTTCCAGGCCCCTGCTCAGCTGCCACAAGAGAGAGACGCATGAAGTTCATAAGCACTTTACTTACAGCCCCAAAGTTTCTGTGCATTTGATGTTATAGCCTGGACTTTTGGTCATGGCCATATTGCTGCTTTCATGTTACTAAACTATTCCACAACCTCCCTGTCAATGGGCAGAGCAGTGTTCCATTTAGCTGATAACGAAGTCCCTCAAGATGCACAGAGGAAATATTCTCTTCGCGCAGACCTAAGAAGCTTAAAGCCTACTGGAATTTATTTGAATTTGCTTAATAAACTGGGTCCTGCAAAGAGAGTGGTCATTTTACTGCAGGGCCAGGACAGAAAATGAAATAGTGACAGTCATCTGATTCAATTATTTCTGTTAAATGCATAAGCAATCCTCGGAGCAGAACTGGAACTGTACTCCACTTCCCCAGGAGAAGGCTGACCACTGGGTTACAGAATCATTATCACTCTTACATACTTCTCATCTCCTGTTTGTCACAAGGTGTAAGTCCTTATGTGGACACAGAGACTAATTAATTTGGCAAACCTGACATAATGTAAGTGTCCAAATGCATTCAAGCAGTTTCAAACTAGGGAAAGAGAAATAAAAAGGGGGGGAAAAAAAAAAAAAAAGGATGCTTCAGCCTAGCAAAACTACCCTCCCCCTCAAGTTCTTGAACTGTATCCATCACAGCCCTGTCTTAACACTTGAGGGCACAGGAAAATCTTGATTAAATGGACAGCGCTTGGAAGAAATCCGAAACATCAAAACTCAAGCTCAGTTAAAAAGTACCTACTATTGCGTAGGACTTAGTGCTATGTAGATCTTAAAGTAAAATAAAGACAATTGTACACTGCTTGTTCAAAGGAGAAGACAATTTTTGAGAACAAATTGAATGTGACTTTAATAGTATGAATTCTGTCAAGTGGTCCATAGAATAAATTTGCACACAGTTCAACATAACATGTGCACATTAAATAGGATTTGGCATTAAAAGACCCAACATTGAATAGAAATCGAAAATAAATGCCCACATTCTCCCCAGAAGACTATTCACCCCAAGGCCTCAGGCATTAATTTAAGTGAATGAGGAAGCCACTAGGGCAGCTGTCGGTAGCTTATTTGATTTGTGAATAAACAATGGCTTCATTTTAAATGTTATTTACTTCTACTCCATACTAATGCAAAATCAAAAGCACAAAAAAGAACTATTAAAAACCATGCATTTTTTAAGAAAGATTTTATACTGCAAAGTTCTTCATTTCAACATGGGAGGCAAATAAAATAGTAAGATCTTCTCCTGCATTATTAATTTCAACTGCTAATAATGTCAAGAAGCCCCGAGGTTGTATCTTATACTTAATTGATATTGTGCATTTGGCTGTATATTAATGAGAAGTTAGGGTATCATAGGTCATTCCAATAAAATCTTTGGCCTTGTCAGCTTGAATTATGTATCTTTACATCTGTGGAAAACAGTGGCAATATGATAATTACAGTAGTTGAAACATGTTGTTATAACTTGCTAGTACAATCAGGTACATCATGTCCAAAGTGCAGATGCCAATCCAGTCTGGCACTAATATTCCATCAAACTGATTATTAATTATCAGCAGTTTCTATGCAAAGGGAAGCATTGAGCTGCACAATGAATTTTCAGATTGGAGCATAGACATTTCTTCTTGGTATTATAAAGCTTTAATTACAACATAGAGCCACCATGTCCCTGGCACTACAATGTGAAAATTAAGGCCTTACCCTCTAAATCATATACAAAGTGCTGAACTTCACGTGTAGGTGAACTCCCATGTGGGTTTGCAGACAATTACATGTATAAACATATGCACCCATTTAGTTTCATATGAAGCCTCTTCACACTATCAGGATTTATATTTGTATGTTGGTTTTACCTTGTCCAGACTTCAGAGAGGATCTGCCCAGAAAGATGCAGTTCTACAGCCCTCCTCCAGCAGAACATACATGCTGAACACTGACAAGTCTCCATGTGATTTGTAATTTAAAAGACAACAGAACCTAGCTGCCCCAACCTACACTCTATTTCACACACAGATCTTGCCCAATGAACAGATTCTTATTTGACATGTAATAGAGGTAAGGGGGTGTGAGAGAAGATGGAGAATTTGCATAAAACGAAAGGAACTGTTCCAACCAATAAGCAAATTGTATCTGTTCACGAATGCAAAATCTGACTATAAAGCAAACTGAGTGCACGAGTTAAATATGCCCTTGTGCAAATGGCACTTACAACAGCCGATAACCCAAAATGAAACTGCCCTTAAAAGCACTGCAATGACAATCTATGGATAAATTGTTCTTGAACAATTTCTCCAACATACATTAAGTACAAAAAAGAAAGAAAAAAAATATGAAGAAAACCAGACTGCAGGTATTCCTGCCCATGTGCACTGAACCAATCCAACAGCTCAGGACATTTCCATGAACAATTCAACTGTGTAGCACATGTGGAGGGAGGGAATCCAGCTCCTCCCAGTGTTTGCTGTGCATGGCGATATGAGATCTTACGTGCACACCAGTTCCAGCTGGACTGCCAGATGTCTGAGATTTAGGGACATATGGCAGCCTACACAGTAGCATCTAAACTTCTAGGACATCCACAAAACCCACACTAATCTGTTAAATTCTTGAAATCTACATGGACAACAGCTCTGCATGCAAAAGAGAGCATGTCCAGGAGAATGCAGACAACTGTAGGCTGACATGGATTAATAGCCCAAACAATCTACAATCTCTTATATTCAGATAGGAACCATGATCTCCACTAATTTTTCACTCTGAGTTACAAAGCAGAGCTCACCAGGTTGTAAAATGGCATATTCAATATATTAAGAGCTTACTGGCTGTAAGCACATTCTGCCTTCCTGAAGTATTGCTCAGGTGGTGCAGTTGCACGTTTCCTCCTCCACGGACTGGTATTTAGCAAAGGAAGCACAAAGGAGTCCCTGCTGAGCACATTAGGATTGGTGTATTATGGACAATAAATTCTTGTGTCTACAGTAAAGGATAAATTTAAGAAAAGAAGGTGGAATGAGCTGCTTGAAAAATTTCTATCTCATCATCAATGTTTGTAGTGATAGGACAAGAGGCAATGCGTTCAAACTTAAACAGGGGAGATACAGGTTATCTATAAGGAAGAAATTCTTTACTGTGCAGGTGCTGAGGCTTTGGCACAGGATGCCCAGAGAAGCTGTGGCTTCTCCATCCCTGGCAGTGTTCAAGGCCAGGCTGGATGGGGCTTGGAGCAACCTGCTCTAGTGGAAGGTGTCCCTGCCCATGGCAGGGGGGGTGGAACTGGATGAGCTTTAATGTCTCTTCCAGCTCAAACCATTCAGTAGTTCTATCTATGGACCCAGATCTATAGCTGAGTTGGACACTACACAGGGTTTCAGCACATTACCTCTGCTGAGCTGCAGTCACTATCTGTGTGCATGCTCTGGGAGAGCATCACCATGCAAGGCAAACTGTCTGTTGTTAACTTCTGAACCATGGTTTTCTGTGCCAGGCTTCAGAGAAACATGAATCACAGCACTGCTCAGAGAGGAGTTTCTGGCAGCTAATATGACTTACCAGAATGACGCTTCTGAAGCATCTGTATTTTCATTCCCTATTCTGGTTCAAGTGTGTGAACGAAAGAATTCCCCTTCTGGGCTCTTGGATTTGAAAAGTTAAGCACTGTATCTGTATTTCAGTACCTAAACAGAGCAGGCCTGTTTCTCACTATCATCAAAGCTGTGTACTTTCAACCAGTGCTTTTCAAGTTCAACTGTTCTCTCCCACTCTTGAAAAATTATTCGCCTTTTTCCTTGCATAAAGAATGCTCAGATTAGTAAAACAAGGAAGAAATGTCCTTGTAAAAGAAAAAGAGAGGGACAGACATACAGACCACACTCTCCCAGGCCAAACAACAGGCCTTTTCATTAATTATCTTTCTAATGATGGATTCTCGAACAATGCTGCAAAATTTCATTCAAAAATCGGACTACTCACTAGGGAAAGAGTGCATTTTATCTTGTTCCCTCAAGAACTCTGAAGCCATCTTCCTCATATTTATATTATAATCTTTCTATGCTCATTTCTAAAAGCTCATAATGAGGAAAGCCTCTTTGATGGTCAGAAGCCGCACGGTACTTCTGTGTGCATGGTAACAGCATGAATCACTGGCTGCACTAATCCTGTAAGAGTGTTAAAGGTCCCATGTGACAGTTACTGTGAATGCTAAACCTGCCCTATATTATGCTATTTCCCACTAATCCTAAGAAAATTAATGTTAATTTATCATGAAAAGAAGGTTAATGATACATTTACTTCTGATGTAGCCACATTAGACCAGACTCACAAATAATCCTGGGGTCTTGAGGTTGATTTTCTTTTCTTTTTCCCTCTTTCAGCTTACAATCAGGGATTACACTCCAAAATCATACCAAGTTATGGGTAATGTTTAGAGGCAGGACAATAACAAGACCCAAAAGTAATTCTAATTGCCTCTCTGAGCTGGTTTGAAAAAAACTTCAGCTTTTCCTCTTTATGCAAAACTTGCAATAGTATCTGCTTCATCTCGTCTGCTAGTGGTTTTCACATAGATACTGAATGCCAATTCGGGTTCAGAAAACAGATTCAAGATATTCGCCTTTTCGTTGCTTACTAAAGAAATAGCTTATAGAATAATTATTTTTCTTGTATGAAATACTTTATTGTAATTAAATCACAGCATTTACCTGACATGGAAAAAACCCCAGCAACAAAGCCCTAAATTTTAAATGATTCATTCATATTAGCAGACTCTAATCCTTCAGTACAATCCTGGCATTTTATCTAGGGTCACAGAAGAGCTGCACTACATACCATGCAAACCAACTTTCAGGGACTGCTCCCTGTTCATCTAGCAGAAAGTGGGACCCTGCCGTAACAGGTTATACGGTTGTTCACAGCATCTCTGACAAAGTAAGAGACAAATTAACAGAAAGATCCCTTGGTGAACTTCACAGTGTATCAATTCAAATACTGATGCAGCTAGCTGGTTCATATATGACTTGGCCACCAGCTCTGCTCAAAACTACAGTGACATGCGATTTCTATGCTGTGCGGTATAAGCAGCATACCTTTTTCAAGTTAAAAATTTAGATAGCTATTGTATCTTCTATCAGCTAGCACAGCTTCCAGAGCAAGGTGCCAAAAAGGGGCCATTTTTTTTTGCTGAGAGTTAACCCAAACCCATGTTTTATATGTCTTTTTTAAAAGTGGGTTTAATAGCCACTACTGCCTAAAAGGAAATGTACTTTTTTACATTATGCTTATAAACCACTTGTCTGCTGGGAGCATGTCCTCTCAGCTGTCTGACCAAGTTCACTTACCATCAGTCACATCCAACTTTGGCAGATGCAGCTCCACAAACTACGTAATTCCATATTTTTCACTCATTTGCCACTTGCCTTAACTGTTGGAACTAGAAGTATTTACCACAAATGCTCTGGGGTGTATTTACAATACTGTTCACACAGGCTAGCTCACAGTGGAAGCCACAGACTCTCACCTCTTCAAAACTTCCTAATACAAGGAAATCAGTGCTTGGGTTGTGGGGATTTGTTTTTTTTTCCGGTGTGGGTTTGGTTTTTTATGCTTTGTTTTGGTTGCTTTGTTTCTTTTGCTTCAAGATCAACAAGCAGTTGGTTTAATTACTATTTAACTATTCTATGACTAGGTTATGTACTTTAATCAACATGTGTGTCTTCTAAATATGTCCTTGCTGCAAAACTCAGTCTCTGTCTACCTTGATACTTTTTCAAGCAGATCAAGATTTGCAACTTTGGGTTGTTTTCATTGTCTGCAACAAGACGTGAAGAAGGGGTTTATGAACAAGGGGTTTAATTCACATGAGGCAGCTCCCTCAACATCTAAACAGAAAAAAAGCTTCTCGTAAGCATCCCTTACTGCTGACATGTGCTTCCTGAAATTATCATCTGGTCCAGTGCTCTAGTATCTCTCTGTCCCATCACACAGAACAGTCTGGAGGAGGGAGGCTCAGGGGAGGCATTATTGCTCTCTACAGGTATCTGAAAGGAGGTTGTAGCAAGGTGGCTTTGGTCTCTTCTCCCAGGCAACAAGCAACAGGACAAGTGGAAATGGCCTCAAGTTGCATAGATTGGATATTAGGAAAAATTCCTTCACCAGAAGTGTCGTCAAGCACTAGAACAGGCTGCCCAGGGAAGCGGTGGAGTCACCACCACTAGAGGCGTTTAAAAGACATGTAGATGTGGCATGTAGGTATGTGGTTTAATGGTAGATTGGTAGTGTTAGGTTTCTAGTTGGACTTGATAATCTTAAAGATCTTTTCCAACCTAAATAATTTGATTCTGCATATTCCTTAAATTCGGCACAATTTGTGCAGTATTGCACGGCACCTGCCAGGAGAGACCAGGAGATACCCAGCACCAGTGGGCGCTTCGTTGCTTCCAGCTAAAAAACAAAGGCAATAATGTACATCACTAACATTTCTCAGTTACAGAAGTTATAATTTAATTCACCTCAAATGGAAGAAATTAAACAGACGTAAACTGTATCATCTGCATACATCTCAGTATTTTCTCTGGTATACCTTAACTTCTACTACATTACTTTATAGTTAAATGCATACAATTACAACATGGATTGGGTCCCAACTAATCTTACTAAAACAGCATTTACATTTTTGCTTACTTTTCTATTAGATGTGCCATCATACTGTGTGATGAAAATCCATTTCAAATTCAGCTGCTTTTCAGAAAAATTATAACACCGAATTATTAACAGACAAGGTCTATCCTATTTCCTGCATCTTCCAATAGCCTTTTGAAATCATTTCTCCTCTTAATAACCTATAAATTTTTGTTAGAAACACCCTTCAGTGTCTGTGATAGGAAAACTGTGCTGAAAATCAATAGTGCGCATACTTTTTTGCCTGAATCACATTATATATCATAATCCTGTTTTATAAGAGCCTAAAATGAGCTAAAACAGATTCAATTTTAAGATTCAGAATTCAGACTAATAGGTTTTAATTTAAGAAAATATCTGTCACTGTGAATAAGCAAACAAATGGATTAGATCCTTCGGTTTTATTCCTTAGGCCATGAGTGTTAATCTCTCAGCAGAACCAACATAATATACCACTACAGATTATCAAAAGTGACTTCTCACTGCTGTGAATTATTCATTTGAAAGGTTATGCACCAGTGATAATATAAATTATATTTGAAAAATATTCATATAACATTTTAATAAGCTTTAAAAAATGATTTCTTTCCCAATGTTTAAACTAAAAATAATATTTAGTGTCTGAGAGGGATTTATGGATTTATTGGATGTGTTCAAAAGTCATGACATAAGGTGTCTGAGACTAGGGGGAACTGATCATCTAAATGCTCTTTAAGATGTACTTGCTCCATAAATTAAAGATAGTACATGCACATTTTTTGCAAAGGCCTATAATCAAGTTTTTCTCATGCATGTAAAGAGGTAGTGACTGTTTACAATTTATGATAAAACCCTGGAAATCTTGCTTGTGCTGCTGGATAAAAGATCTCAAGGAGGAACTTAATACTCACAACAGGCAAGCATATGCATTTGTGTTTGCATAGCAAAGCAAGGGAAGCTCAATTTTCATCAGCAACACCCAGCTCAGCATCTGAATTCAGTCCAGTGGCGCAGTGTATCTGCGCTGCTCCCTCCAATAAAATGAACTGTCTGAAAAATACAGTTCTTAAGATTCTGTTATTGATTTTGAAAGCATAGCAAAGTTTTTAAAATATAGGGAATTGGGGTCTGTTACATATGGCAAAATGTGCCTAATAGATGCTGCCAAAGCAGCCTGATTTTGTCGGTATCCACCTATAGAAATGAAGGCCCTTTAAAAATGTATTTTCAAAGTTATTCTGAAGTTGAAATCGGTAAGGTTTTCATATGTGTCTTTGATTTGTGGCTCAGCTATATAGCACCTGGCATTCATTCCCTATTCCTACCATGGTTGTCACTGTATGTTCTGACAGCTCAAAATTTCCTCTTTTCCTCTTTTTGCTTTCACTGAGCTCCAGCGCAAAATCTCAGCCAGTGCTCCTGCCTACTCCATTCTCAGCGAGTTCACCTGCCCTCAGCTTCCAACACCATTTCGACACTGATGAATCACCCATCTTTCCTTGCATCTTACACTGCAAGCTATCTCACTTCTTTGCCCGCTTCTCAAACACACAATTTTGATGTCAAAGTCAGCCTCTTGAAAATTGAACTTCTTATCTTTTCTTCCAATTCTCACCTCCTTGCCATTACTGTTGACAACACCACTATCTTTCTCAATTCTCTAGATTTCAAATTTCATGGCCCATTCAACTCTTTCCTCCATCACCTGATCACAGCTGAAACTGTCATCAAATCCTATCAGTAAGTTTCTATGGTATCTCCAATATTCACCCTGTCCTCTCCAACTGTTCCATTAAAATCCTTGTCCAAGACTTCACATTACTTGCATCAGTTACCACAAATTCCTGTTTGAGGTCTTATTCCCTATGCTCCAATACATGTAAAATACAGCTGCTAAAATAATTTCCCCCTTTGCCTGCATTGACCATACCACTATGGTCACCCACTGAGAAAAAAAGCTACTAAAGTTACTCATTACATTCTGTATTAAGCTCAATGTCCTGACTCCTACTTCTGAAGTCCTGCACATCTCCACTCTTAACTATTTTTAATACGCATTCCTTTCTGCTTCTCTCAAAACCTCATACATACTAACACAAGGCTGAATATACAAAATTATCTCTGCTTCTTCCCTCCCAAAATACAACTCTTTGTCACACTTACTCAAATATCTCTTCTCAAAATTCTCTGCTTCCTTTCACCTGCAGTTAACCAGTGGAACATAATCTTTGCATCTATCTGAAAAAGGAAGTAAGCATACTAACCGAGCCACTTCTTATTCTGTCCAGAGCAGCTTTGCTGCTCCCACCTGGGTTTTGTTTCCTTTAAAGGAGTACAAGCAAATCATTCCACAAGAGTGACATCTTCCAAGATTGATAAAAACCCAAGCAAACAAACACAAAAAAGCCCTCAAAGCCCTCTCCTCCTGAACAGAAATAATCAGTTTAATTCACTATGTGTGACATTGAAAATCAATGCTTACTAACAACTGAAAATCAATCTTTCTTCAGAAAAATCATGAGACATTAACATGCAAAGCCAAATTTAAATCAGTTATGCAAATAGTCTACTTTTAAGCCATGATTTAAATCAAGATTAATTAAATTCATTCACTCAAGATTAATTAATCACATTCATTCACCAATGTAATACCATAGTACATTATATTACTTACACAGCAATGCATGCATTCAAAGTCCTTTATAAAAAGTTGCACACACAATTTGACCTGGAGGAAAACAAGTGATTTTACTCCCATCAAACAGATGGATAAGCTGAGACACAGACATCAGTCAGTAAATCCGTGGCATATCTAAAGCCTTGAACTGATCTGCTCATTAGACAGCTCTGCCTTCACTAAAGAACAAGGGTGATGGCTATCAGTTGAGTCCCCTCAAAGATTGTGGATATTGCTACCAAGCCAACAATTAAGCATGTGAACTTGAACAAAGACGACAGGAACAGTATGGTATAATCACCATTTTCCAGATAAAATTATTTGAGCGTGGATATACAATAGTTCCAGAAACAGCTATAGTGACTTAACAGCCTGTTACCCACAAGGCACTTGACATGACCCCTACAGACGAGGCAATGTAATGAATTATGTGTCTTTCATATGAAATCATCCTGAAGTAGTAATTCAAAGTTAGCTCCACAGAAAAAGACTCAGAATCACTCCATGACCTATTACCGCAGCTCAACTATAGGGAAAGGTAACACCCAACAAAAGAGCAGTAAGAATAATTAAGCCCGGCAGTTTCTTCAGCTTCACCAGCAGCTCCCTGAGGACACCAGAGGGATCGCTAGCTACACATCTGATTGTTGTCACACCTCATTTGGGGCAATGGATATACCAGAAAGGAGCTAAATGAGTATTACTAGAATGATTTTACAAGTCTAGCAGTGTTTTCAAATTCATGATCAGCTCAGACTATAGTGGAAGCCATTATTTTTACAGTAGCAGAGCAAGTAAAGCATTCTCAAAAATGAAAGACACTTCCCCAAAAACATGCAGTTCCAGGATTTTCCAAGATGATAGGAAAGATTAAAATATAAATGTTAGCACACTGGTTAGCATGTCTTTTTGCACCACAACTGCAAGTAAAGCAATACAACTTTAAATGCACTGCCCTTCAATTCCTTTACTATTTCATTTTTTCATAGGTACAACCCAAAATTTTAACATCACAAACATGTAATTCAAAGGGTTTTCTAACTGTGAACACTCTACTGAGCACTAAAGCAAGAAGAAAACCAGATCTAAACTAAAAGTGCAATGAAGTGATTATGACGGTTATGAATCAGCCCTCCATTATTGAGCCACTTTAGCAGCATGTAATAGATTCTGATTAAGCTCTTTAAGCTGAATTACAATGTACTATTAGGAGACTACTCAATTAATATTTTTCAAGACCCAGAAGCTAATTTTACCATCATCCCCTTATTTCTACCAAGGTCTGATGAGACCTTATCACAGCCTGCTCAGTGGGAAAGCAAGGAGCCATCCCCAGCTTTACCAAGCCTGCTAATAAAAACATCAAGCTGATGTCAAAGCTCGGAGTTCTGTCAAGTGTGGAAGTTTCTCCCCATGCCATAGGTAAGAATTCTACTATTCCCCATGGGAATGTTACAGACATCACACGCTTGTAACAGAGGCAATTCCTGGACCGGGGTTTGCCATTTCAAAAGCCCTGCGCTACTACAGAGCTATTAGATGCCATTGCAAATGTTTAGAAGCTGAGACAAGAACAACTCAAGCAAGTTTCCAAATCAGTTTATATGGTGCTCCTGGCAATAGAAAGTGATAATCACAGCATACTGTTGCTCCTTTACTGCACAATAGGCTTTGAAACACTGCAATCACTCATGTTCCCATTGCAAGAGAAACAAGGCAGACACAGTACTGTCTCCTCTTATTCACAAAATATAAGCAGGACTAACCACATTTACTAGAAATGGTAAGAACTGCAACAAAATGGCACTCCAGCACCTCCACCTACAGAAAACCTGGGCAGGAAATGACTGCATCTATCTCGGAGACAGCAGTTGCCTCTGATCAAGGGTCATGTTAACATTTGGGGAGAAAAAGCATTTCATTTATGAGACTCCTAACTAAGGCGATATGCTACTATAGTATTATAGCTTAATTTTACCTAACCATTTTCATCCTAGTAAACATTATGAATTCTTAGTGTAGCCATTTCATTAATAAAAATAAGCACATTTTCTCCTGAATGCTTCAAATAGCTAGTTTTGGTATTGAGACTTCTGTAGGCAAGACAGTACAAGTTTAGCATTTAAAAAGGCTCCTTTCCAGTTCCCAGAAATATTTTTGCAGTCAGGAGTATTTTGCATGACACTGAGGCAACGCGGCATCAAAATCCAGATATAATTCAAATGTTTGCACACTGAATACAACGTAGACAGAGCCCATCCAAACCAAGAGGTCTCTGAAATTAACATATAAAGCAGTGCTTGATCATAAAATCCCCGTAGCCTTGTAATGAGAGGGATTCCTCAAGCACGTTTGCCTACACAGATTACACATAATCATCTCTGAAAACATATTGAGAAGAGTTTACTTTTCCAATCCACTCAACTGTCATCCATTTCTGAGTACGCTGTAGTCATTCTTTATGACTTCAACTAAGCAAAGCCTTTGGATCCAGGTTCTTCAATGGCATGGTTTAACTTCACTGCTATCTGGTTTTCATCTTCTCTCCAAAGAAGTCCATTCTAACTCCTGTTACTTATCAAGTAATTGATAAAATATGTCTCAGCATCTCTTGTGCTTTATTGCATCCCTATTTTTGCTGCGCATGGAGCAATAAGTAGCAGGTGTATTTTCTTACAGCCCATAAATATTTACAGATTGTGAATAACAAAGATCACTGCTTTAAAAGAAAATCCTCTCTCGTATTTTTATATGCAGCAGGAGGAAAAGGAAATTTCCCCTCTAGAGCCTGTGTGTGGGAGTGAATGTCTTGGCTCTGCGTGTCAAGGAACCATCTGAGACAAAGAGGCTATGTCCATATTCTTACAGTCATCCAATTATTCAGATATACATATATGTATGTATGTGAGTCCCTGACATCATGCACCTTTAGTACATTTCCTATAACTGCAGGCAGCTGGTCTTTGAATCAAGTTTTGAAACCCCACCAGCCTGGAGACAAGCAGGAATTTGGAGCAAGTGAGTAGGTTGTCCAGGGAATTTCTTAAGTCCTACATTACTATTTCATTATTTTAGATTCCTATTAAAAAATAATTGGACATAGTTTACATATTAAAACCAAATCTTTTGGCGTTGGTTTAGTGCCAGCTAAAACTCATGCAGTCCCCAGATATTTACAGCTAGGCAGTAAACACTGTGAAAGTAGTGCAATATACTCTCTGAATATGCTACCATTAAGTAATGTGAACAATTGTGCTGAGTTCTAGCTTTGAGCTTCTTAGTAGCCTTTGGAGTTATCTCAGTACATTTTGGTGCACTGCAGCATCAAAATGTGGGGTTCATATGGGTATAAAGAAACTGGTTCACACAGAAATTGTTGCAAGTGAGCAGAGATAAAAAATAGTGCCAATGAATTCTTTTTCAGGGTTAGAATGGTGCTTTTGGTTCCCCCCCCAGTCAAGCAGAGGGAGAACAGACAGAGGTAATCCGCTGGAAGAAGAATATCCTGACACCTCTCAGGCATCTCAGGGCTTCTTCGTAATGCTGAAGCAGCTTAAAGGAGCAGGAGGAAGGAGGCCTAATGTTTAGTCCATATTTAATCCCTTATTAAGTGGTGTTCTTGAAACGGTGATTTCTACATTTGAAAGCAAGAGTACCCTCAGCAAAGTCATCATTCTCAGCAGGGTTCACAGCAATGACTAGTAGTGTTCTCACTCAAACAAGAGCTGGTTTCTTCTGGTGTTTATGCTAGTAGTTGAGGAGGCGTGAAATCAGCAGCAGAGAAACGAGATTACAGCTAGAACAAGCTTATAATCTACTGCATTAAGGACAGCAAAACGCAATATGGGTTTGTAATGTGGCCTTCTGCATAATGTCTGTCCACAGAATAGGCATCTAAATCCATCTAAATACATTCGGGAGTACTTTTTTATAAAGACATCTCCAGAACAAAGCTTCATGTACTGGAGAATCCACCAGCTTAACTATATTAGCCAAAATGCAAGAATTTTAATGATTCTTTTATAACAGTATTTCCTGTCTTGTTAGAACTGTGACTGCTGATTTTGGGTGCAAATTTCACCAAAATAATTAAAGATTTTCAGAAATCACTATGTCAGTTTCTTAATACAGCAAGTATTCATTTTTCCTTGGTCTGGTGGAATGCCCCTGCCCATGGCAGGGGGGTTGGAACTGGGTGATCTTAAGGCCCCTTCCAACCCAAACTGTTCAATGATTCTATGATTATTTACAAATATGAATAGATGTGAATCCTAAATCAGCT
The DNA here is from genome assembly GCA_024733675.1 of Psilopsiagon aymara. NCBI lineage: Eukaryota > Metazoa > Chordata > Aves > Psittaciformes > Psittacidae > Psilopsiagon > Psilopsiagon aymara. The sequence goes on along the minus strand of JANRGW010000545.1, from coordinate 2,374 downwards.
CTGTGTTCTCCTCTCCCCATCATGGAGGGTTCTCTAGGTCTTACTTGGCTTCAAGAGAAATTGTTTATCTCCATTTGCCTGAGTTATCCAACTGTCACTCAGGTTTTCATCTTGCCTTGACTTCAGGCAAGCAGATCTTTGCTCTTTCAGTGGAAGAGCATGGCTCAGAGTCACCCACATAATGTCATTCAGGCTAAATATTACTCTTCCCCCACTGTTTTTACATAGATGAGTAAGGATCCCACTAGTTAATGATCACGGCTCAGCTAAGCATTATAAATGGAAACGTTCAGCACTATCCATTTAAACATCCCTTTTCAAGGAGATGTGGAAAGGGAAATTCTCCTAACTACTCACTGGAGTCCACAGGTAGGTCACTAAAATCTGCACATCACAGGCACAGAGCTGATGGAATGTTTTGAGTAGCTTTGGCTTAAATCTGCCCACTGTAATAATAGTTTAGTCAAGATTCATTTCTGTATGTAACAACTCCAAAAAAGAAAATGACAGGCTTCCAAACATGAATTAAAACTAGCTTCATGCAATGTGCCTGACCCCAAATCTGTACATATGGATATATTCTCCCTCTTTTGCCACTCAGTTGAAAGGCATCAGCAGAACCAGCGAAAAAGGCTAAGCACAAAGTGCTGCTGAACACAAAAAGCATGCCTTGGAGAAGAGAGGAACTGTGTCCTCATGAAAGGTGATCTGTAATAGGGTAAGTCTGCAAAGATAATCTTTTGATCTGCAAAGAAATAGATACCGAAACATCTCATAATGTGACATCTTACTGACATCTAGCAAGTTTGTCCAGCTTGTTTGCAGCCCAGGCTTACAGCGGTTTAATGATTTCTGGCAGTTTAGTTACTGACAGATGTCACTTCACTTGCCCTTAGTTGTGCCCATTTCCCCTAACGAATGAACAGCTACGAGCTCAGAGGAGCCTGACTACTGAGAAATCACCAGTAAATGGCTTGCCATTGACCTTCCAAGTATACTTAAGTAAAATATTCCTTTCAAATAAGAAAACAACATCTTTTTCATTTCTAAAATACATGCTCTCAATTGTACGAAAACTAAGCACATTAATTAAAAACCAGAATAGGCTGCTTTGCCTCTTGTTACCCCTACTTGTTACCTCAAGAGCAACCCTTCCTGTTTTGTCTATTGGGTAGAAATACATTTCTAATTTTCAGTATAAAAATTCTACTGCTTAACTTTGTGATATTAAAAAACCCCTATACAGACATCTTGAAGTGTCCAACTCCATTTGTACTGCAGGACAGATGAAATGTGATATATGTTGTTTCTTTATTCCAAAAAGAAAAATAGCAAGAGGGAGAAAAAGTGTTATTCATGTACAGAGAGTGACAGTTTCCAATTATTGATGCCTCACTAAGCAAGGTTTTGCTAACAGCTAAATGAGCTATTGCACTTACAAAATGAGGGCACGTGGCATATCTGATTAGTTTTACTTATATGTCTGTGATATTATGTAATTCTAGAAGGTTGGTATCTCTTTATCTTCCGGAAAAATGTGCCACTTAAAGGAACAGCTGTATTAAATGCCATATTGCTTTCTACCCAATTATCTTTTGTTTTCAGCATGCAAATGGAAGAACGCTGAGTGCCCATTTTAAGTACTATATATCATCATAATTAATTGTGAGCTAGCTTCTGGTTGCACTTGTCACATACAGAACATAAAGGAAATTAAATATTCCTGGCAAAAGAAGGTACAGTATTCCAAGAAATCTGTCTTTTGCAAACTAATGAAACAATTTTTAACAATTTTTATTACAAGCATCTGCGAGCTCCCACCAGGCAGCAGCAACAGACTTGTTTCTGCTTATATTGCTCAGTTCCAAGCTAATGTCCCTTAAAGCTGTTAGGCTGAAAGCCAACAGAAGATATATCCACAAAGAGACCTGACCCTTATCCTTGTAACTAATAATGTCTCCTGGAAGTTTTAAGTTAATAGTCTATGTGAGATTCTTAATAGCAAAACTTTGCCTTTTTCCCTAAGCATACGTGGTAAATTGCACTCTTTGGGCAGCAGAAATCATAGAATCATATAATCATTTAGGTTGGAAAAAGCCTTTAAGATCATCGGGACTAACCATAAACTCACAACTGCCAAGTCCACCACTAAACCATAGAATCATGTAATAGCCAGGGCTGGAAAGGACCTTAAGATCATTCAGTTCCAACCCCCCTGCCATGGGCAGGGACACCTCACACTAAGCCATATCAACCAAGGCTCTGTCCAACCCGGCCTTGAACACTGCCACGGATGTAGCACTCACAACTTCCCTGGGCAACCCATTCCAGTGCCTCACCACCCTTACAGTAAAGAATTTCTTCCTCATATCCA